>JAOYND010087028.1:0-20423 GCA_025802135.1 Lagerstroemia fauriei | reverse complement strand
GGAATTAATTAAGGAATACTATCATAACAAAAATACAAATGCATATAATGAAAAATATAATATTCCATTTTAACAATGGTGAAAAAAATATAGAATGATGTGAAGAGTATAGATACTTTTAGCATAGTGCATTGATATAAAAATGGTAACACCAGCTAAGGCTGTGTTAGATTTACTATACATCGAAGGAAAAACCCACAGAAAAAAATGAAAGGGAAAATAAATAAAAGGAAAGGCAGATAAAAATGAAGGACGATGGAGTGCAAGGTTATGTGAGTCCCACTACACAGAAAAATTTTATAAAAAAATGAAAAATAAAATTTCACAGGAAACTACCACGTGGAGGGTTAGGAAGTTGCCACGTGGAGGGCCGGTAAGGTTGTAACCCTATTTTAATATATTAAGAATATAGATTTCATAACTAATTAATTTTTTATTAGTTTAATACAGTTGTTAGTTAGAATTTAGTAAATTTCAATTAATTTTATATAGTTTTTTAATATGTTTGGAGTTTGATATTAGTCTTTAAAATTTAAATTTTATTTGATATTTTAAATATGATAAATTTATCGAATATATATAATTACTGTGTCGAATAAAGGATTGTCAAATGAAGAATCCAACGACATTAATGACGCCAGAGTAGGAGTTCGAATGAGAGTACCCTATAACAGGTTTTAATCGGCTCCTTATTTTATTATCTGAACTCTACTCGAATTTTATTATTATCTACATCTATAAGTTTCGATTCAATAAAGATATCCGTACACACCCCTATCCTCTACAAACTCACTTTACTTAATAAAAAATATTAAATTATCCTAATAAATGATAAATCTAATGCGGTGGACCGTGAATTTCATTGAAATTACAAATAAATATCTTTATGAACGGTAATGAGATTATTAGAAAATTTTTAAAATGATAGAGTAGTACTTTTGTTTCATCGTTCCACTGTAATTATATCGCTAGGCGGGGATTTTCCGCTATACTAGGTCTTCATTGGAGATTGATCCGTACTAAACACATTTTGTCATTTAATAAGATTAAAAGAAACATATGTGCAAACAATAAAATAAATCCTCGATGGCAATCAATACAATAATGATGCAGTTTCTTGGTAATTCACATAGTAATAGTAAAATTAACAAAAGAAACTGCTGTTTAAAAACTGATCAAAAGAAAAGCGAGGAAAGAGAAATTATCAGATGATCCTACCTCATCATATGACTTGAGAAAATATCAATTAGACTATGACATATAAGTAAAATAATATTAGTCATCCGAACAATTAGCTTAATTATTATTAATCAGAATAATTTAATTACTTTTTTAACATCACATTATTTTGATATGGGACTGTATAAGATTTTTTTTTCGTGAAGAATTGAGAGGCATGAATTGGCAGAAAAGGGACGAATGATAAAAGAGAAGAGGAAGAAGTGAAAATAAGTGAGAAAAGGTGATGTCGTGGCAGTTTAGTGATTAGTGAATTGTCGTTTAAGCAAAAAAAAAAAAAGTTAGTGAATTGTCATAATATTATAATATAATATTTCTTTGATTTAATGACCGTTAAAAATTAAATTTTATGCATTATAAAAAAGCAAAATTGAGATAATTTTTTTTTGAAATAGTAACATCGATAAGAATTTGGGTCAAATTCAAGTTATAATATAATTATAGAGATTATTTTGAACAGATAGCTGGTTCTTAATTTAATCAGTTCAACCAACCGGCCTGATCTAATTTTAAAAACTATGATTGATCTTAGCAGTGGTGGAGCATTTTACTGTTATTCTTTGGTCCCATGGTAGTAGTGGTCACTGAAGCCAAATCCATTTACCCAATACAATGTTGGAAGTGCTTGGATATAGTGGGGTGTGGTCGTGATTAAGCATTAATCTTACGCCAATATTTCATTTTTTCCCCCCTGTACCATCCCCAGAAAATGCCTCGTTTAGAAAATTAAAGAGAAAAAATAGTATAATTTTGATATTTGACCTCAAGAATTCCAACAACTCCCCGTTGGTTTGCTTTTATTTTGGTATATAAAAGAGGTATGTAAATTCAGAAGGTGATAAAATAAAGAGAGGAATAAAGGGAATAGAAAGAACATGAAATAGAGGGGTACAAAAGTTTCATTAGTAAAAATTGAATCCAATATCTATTGATATCAGGTCGAATGTGTTATAATTGCACCAAATATCCCCTTTGTGAAATCCTTAGTTTGCTTTATTATTTATGTCTATGAACAATATAGCTATATGTTACTGAAATTGATTCTTAATTCCAATTAATGACATGTTCATTGTTAATTTAAATTGAAAATTTATTTAAATAAGCTCATAAAAGATATTTTCTTGTGGTGATTAGGTATGAATAACCTATATAAAACTAGTTCCTAAATTTTAGATCGGAACCTTACCTTATTGAATCTTGGAACCTTACCTTGTTGAATCTTGGAACCGGACCTTATATATCCTAATTATTATTTATTCTTTTGCCATTATAATATGGATTATTTTGATATTTTTATGGTAATTATTATTTCATATAATTTTTATCATAATAAAATATGTGCAATTGTTTGGGTGATTAACACTAATTTATTCGTTTGTCACATTTTGATTGATACTTCCGCACGTCATATGGTATGGTAAGAACACATAAGAATTTCTCCTGATTTACATATTGTTAATCAAGTATTTGAATTAAGATGAGTTCGTATGATATGGGTTGATAAGAAAAAAATCTCAAATGATCCTACCTTACAATGATGTTGTAAAGAAATACTAGTCAAATTATTCTAATTAATAATAATTATGACAATTACTCGGGTGATTAACATTGATTTGCTCATTTGTCATATTTTGATTAGTGAAGACGCATTGAATTTCTGAATACCAGTGATTTAGACAAAAAAACTAACTCTTATGAGAAAGGAAGGTTACTTTTTTTTAGCAACGGTAAAATGTGGAAAAACCCTTATTTGGCCGGAGAATTATTGACATAAAGGTCTTGTATGATACGAAGAAATGTAAAGTATTCGGGGTTATTTTTTCATCCTCCATTACATTTCTCTAATTTAGTTACGCAAAAAGCAAATGGAATAACTATTTCATCTATATTATTTTATATATATATATATATATCTTCTATTATTATATGCAAATACGAAACAGTTTTGGTATCTTTTTACGATTGCAAAACTGCCCTCCATCTTATTTATTTAATAAATAATTGAGTATGAATGATTTTGTCATTTTAACATATCCACCTAACAAACCGATTTTTACTCTCCACTTCTAATTACATTGTCCACTTCCTGCCATTTTTCTCCCACTTAAAACTTCCCTCTCTCTCTCTCCACACTCATCTCTTCTTAGACTTATTTTTAATTCTCATATTTTGTTTCTCACTCTTTTATCAGTAATTGATACATACAGATTACAAATACATCAACTTTTACAGCTATCTAATTTAAAAGTTAAAGATATATTTTTCTTCAATTGCACTTGAATATGTATTTCGAATAATTTTATTAAGATAACATATATCGTGCGTAGCACGTGTAAACCTCTCTATATATATGCAAACATTTGAAAAATTTGGTGTCTTTTTCCTTTTTCATATTTGTATTCAATCTAATTTACATATTAAAATTTATTGCATGCATCTAATTTTTAGATTAAGGACAAATTAATAATTTCAGTCTTTTTTTCACTTCATATCTACAATCTTAACAACAAAAATCTTTCGTTAACTGATCAGATTTTCTTATGTCACTCCATACCTACAATTTTAACAGTAAAGATCTATCACATTTTTTGAATGAATAGTTTGAAATTGTAAAAATGAAAAAGTAAAATTGATGTAGTATACCCATGAAAATTGAGAATACTCTACTTATTGCTGTAAGTTAACAAATTTTAAATTAATTAAATAATAATTAGTTATAAATAAATAATATGTTTATATGAATTCGTCCCAATATTTCACATTAATTTATTTTTATTTTCTTTCCGTGCGTAGCATTATGCAAATAATGTTGGCCACGGGCCGGTTTGGGCCTGGAACTGACCCGGTCAAAACCAGACTGAAACCGGTCAAAACTGGAACCGGCGGTTTAAGGTTCAGGGCCGGTTCCACTGCTGTCAAAAACCGGAACCGACGATTCTGAACCAGAACCTAAACTGACACGGAACAGACTGTTCCTAACCAAAACCGACTGGAAATGTAAAAGGAAAAAAAAAACTCAATAGCTACCTATCACCGCCAAGGCTGCAAGCCTACGCCCCTATCTTTGACTTTTCAGTTCTCTTTTTTTTTTCCCTCCGAACACTTTTTCAATTTTTTAGCTAGAGTAGATATTTATTATGTGATATAAAACACAAATAAGTTCGTTATGTAAATCACCATTCAAATCTTGACACGTGTAGAGTTGACCACCAATAACTGTAACATTTTTACATGTGTCAAGAATTTAGCTGTGATTTACACAATGAAATTATTATATAAATCAAAATTTATTTAATTTTATCAGAAATCAAACCAGTCGGTTCGGAACCGGACAGAACCATGGTTTCGAACCGAAACTGTCTGTTATGAAACCGTGGCCTGGACTATGTGCAAACATTTGAAAAGTTTGGGGTCTTTTTTATTTCCATACTTGCCATCAATCTAATTTTTATATTAAAATTGATGACATGCATCTAATTTCCATATTGAAGGTAATAATAATTTCAGTTATTTTTTTTCACTTCGTATCTATGATCTTAACAATAAAAAAAACTTTTATTAACAGTTCAGATTTTCTCATCTCCCTCCATATCACTCAATATCTATAATTTTAATTGTAAAAAAAAATGTCATATAATTGCAAAATTAAAAAAGAAAAATTTGACATATTATACAAATGAAAATTGAGAATACTCTACTTACTACTGTAAACTAATAATTTTTAAATGAATTAAATTGTAATAAGTTATAAATAAATGATCCAATTATACGACCTTATCCCAATATTTCACATTTGTGTATTTTTATTTTCTTTTCGAGCATAACATGAGTCTTTGTCTAGTTGAAATAAATGGAATTACTATTTCATTGAAATAACTATCTACACCATTCTTTCAAATATCTTTCTACCCAACAGACTAAGAACTATTCCCTTGGTGACTGTTCTAAGTCGAAAACATAACTTGTTGACTTTCTGGTTTACTTTATCGTAAAATTGTAAAATGATCAAAACACTAAAAATTAGGTGTGTCTACGTCTATTGGATAGACTCAAACCAATACGGGCCTACTCGATGGGGTGGGTTGTAAATCCCTAGGGGTGTGCATGAACCGGTTTGGCCCTCAAACCGGTTCTGAACCTAACCGAACTATAAGAATCAATTAGGTTCAGTTTCACATGGTAGGTCTAAACTGTAACTGGTTTATAAGAAAAAATCGTATTGCTTCAAACCAGTTCGGTTAACTGGTCCGAATCAAACTGTTTTAAAATTAAATTCAATTCGGTTCAGTTCAATTTTGAACCAAACCGAATTGATTTAATTTTGAAAAACAACAGCCCGTGGACCATTGTGAGCCCAAAAGGCTTCTGCCCAGCCCCTTGGCCCATTTCACATCTGCCTCTTAGCCCATCTGGGCAACCTTCTGCAGAAAAGCAATCAAAAGATGAAGAAGAAGCAGCAGCCGCCAGCGGTTGGAGAAGAGAAAGAAGAAGCCAAAGAAGAAGCAGTAGCAGCCAGCAGTTGGAGAAGAGGAAGAAAAAGCCGAAGAAGAAGCAGCAGCCACCAGCGGTTTGAGAAGGAGAAGAAGAAGCCACCGGCAGCCACTGCCCTCGAAGAGGGAGCCGACCGGTTGCCTCAAAACCATCGATTCAGTGCTTCTACTCTCGAATCCACAGTCGTCTATGGCAGCGTCCTTGAAACCACCGCCATCTTATAAGCATCGGCCCTCGAAACCATCAGCACCTGCCCGCCGTCTCCAGCAAAACACCAGACTCTGTTGATCACCGAGAAGAAGCGAAGGGATTGAGAAAAGGGAGAAGAGGCTGCGTGATGAGTGGCAGGGAAGGAATTAAGAAGAAAAAAACCCTAAAAGTATGTATTTGTAGATTTTATATTTATTATTATTATTATTATTATTATTATTATTATTATTATTAAAAGTGGTTCGGCTCGGTTTGAACCGGTTCACTAAATTTATTGAACTTATAAATTAACCGAACTTGTTTGTTTTTTAAAAAATCGAACCGAAAAAGAACCAGTTCGGTTCTAGTTCAACTCTAGTTTGATTCATTCTGAATCAGTTTTTATACACACCCCTATAAATTCTGATGAATTTCAACTGTAGTTTCGGTTCCAGTACATTGAATATCTAGAATTGGTACCGAAACCAGAAATATGAGAAACTGTTTCAAATAGTTAATTTTAATCATTTATAACTTTTCCATTCAAATTCTAATTCTCGTACCATTTGAATTATTATATTTATAATTTTGTGAATTTTTATTTAATAGAGTAATTATGCATATTCAACAACTTTATAATATAAAAAATATAGGATATGTGCACTTGTTCACCCCCAATAAAAATCTTACAACATTTGATCTATCATATTTTTCTATTTTCTTTTAATTTTTAAGGTTCATTGATTCTTAAATATCCAAGTCCAAGTAATCTGTTGACTCTTATAAATGAAAAAAATTCACCTTGAGAGAGCGTTTCCCTTTAGTGGATCTTCCCGGCTCGAACTGGATTAGTTAGGGTCTATTGTAGGTTTCTGCATACCAATGGTCTAGACAAAAAATGTCTGTAGACTTAATCCAATCCAATCAATACATAGTTATCAAGGATATGATTAGCAAAAACACGTTGCTATGTACAATTTCATTCCCCTCAATATTGAGGATGCCGTCAAACTAAAGAATAGCTTTCACTGTTTTCCGAGAAGCTTTTAGGTGATCTTACCTTATCATATGACGTAAGAAAATACCAATCAGAATGTGACAAATAAGCAAATTCGTATTCCATTCCCCTCAAGATTTTTTCCTGTTTTCTAAGTATTCCATTCTATTTGGCTCTATTCTATTTCGTCCTATCAAGTAGCGCAAAATGGTAAGTTTTAGATAAGTTTGATGGTTTTGTAGAGTTCAAAACTAATATGGCTTACTTGCAAAGGGAATCAGCAGCATAACATTTCTAAAATCATTAATGGCCCCTAATGTTAATTCTATAAAGATAGATTTATAAAATCTCTAGGTTTCTTCCTGTAAAAGTGGAAAATAAAACTCCGGAACACTAAATAATACGTCGTACATAGCAACCCAATGTTGAACGGAACTCCAAGAATAATATCTAACAATCTGTAAAGATGTTAGTATACAAAAATACAATCTATCAACCACAAGTTAATTAATTTAGTAAGAAATTCAAGTCTTGTAAATGGAGAAAATTCATGTTATTCAGTATAAGATTTATGGGCTAAAGAAACTGAACCAGTCCTCCAAGATTTTTTTGTCGGCAATCTCCAACCGTCCTAGAAGATTATTCTTGTTGCATTCTTACCCACGTGAACCAAAGAGTCAAAACTCCAACAAAGGTCTATGTTCACAAACCACAAAGCAAAATAACACAGCCAACATCGACTATCGAGACCTCACGAAGACTCGGCATTGTACCATTCAAGAAGTCACCAGCCGAGACCTCAGTGAAGACTCCGCATTATACCATGCAGGTAGCCACCGGCCATTGCAAGCGAGACGAGAGACACCACACCGGCTGGAAATACTTTACCAGTTCTCTTATATCGTGAGCCCATCACTCCCATGAGTGCACCTGACACACCTGAAAGGAATAAATAATTAATCAGAAAGCGTAAGATTGAGATGGTATACCACCATTGCACTGATCTCAACTTAAGGACCCAAGACATCTTTGAACTCTCAAGTCCCGTCATCTCTTTTAAGATTCATTTCCTAAATATTCCCTGGGAAAGAAAACAATGCTAACAATCCTTGACGCTGTCTTCAAGTAACCTTGGTATACACCCATTTTCCACAAGAAGGATAACTAAAGCTGAGCCTAGAATAAAATTTTTGGTAACTTGTTGGAGTTACAAAATAAAGGAGGCAACGCATCACCAAGCCCAAGGGATGAGGCAAACGTAGGTCTTGATGGAAGCTGAGTATAAACGACATAAAGCAGTGAGGCTGATATTCCTCCAGCCACAAGTGACTTCTGACTCCCACTCTTCAAGTATCCCATAACACCTCCCACTGCAGAAGAATCACACATCGTAGCAATTACAGACAATTCAAAAGCAATAACTAGCACCAACTCCAAATTTTGATAGCGAACAAGAAATATAACCCCCCATTGAAGAACTGAGTTGCATTCCACATCCACGAAAGCAAGTCATGGCATACTCCACTAAAGCAAGTCATGGCATACTCCACTAAAGCAAGTCATGTCATACAAAAAAAACAAATCTCTGAAATCAAAGTATTATTGAATAATAGTGATCCTGGGCAGAAATACTATCATTACCACATATTCTTTTGTTGTTGATCCCCATCAGCAAATGTCAAGTAAAATGAAATGCATGAACTTTGAGAGGCTATCTCATGCGGTTAACGGTTGCCCAAATTACCAATACATTGCATGAATAGAAAGCCCTGGGAATCGAGACTAAATTATGCTCTAATACTATGTCAAAAATGCTCAACAGCATATTTGTGGTGGTGTGTCTTGGATAGACTAGATTATTACTATTTGCTAGTTCTTGCTTGGAGGTTGTGGGAGCACTTCTTCAGCAACTTGTGTACTTATTTCTTTGGCTTTTTCATATACTGAAGAAGGCACAGGTTCACCAAACACGCTCACTTCAACAATGGGCTTCATATTGCCCATTGTCCTTGCTACCCAAATGCCCCGAGATGAGAAGCTGATTTACCCCAGCTTCTTGCATTCTCCAGTACCAGCTTAGGTTTTTACACCCTAACTTTAACCCCTCAAACATAAAATGAAAAACAAAACAGAATCATACCCCCAACATGATGGTCAAAAGCACCTAAAAATGCTCTAAAATGGTTTGAAAGTGCACAATAATCTACCAGACATAGTATTGCACTTTGCACGACTATTAATTTTTGGGTAATTAGTAGTTGACAGGACTATTGGTGGCAAAGGGAGATTTTAATCTTTCTTTAATGAAATCCCACAGTTGACATGTCATCACTTATACAAACTCTGAAAAAGGTGCTAAAGAATAATATTAGATAGCAATCTACTATCCGATCTTTTTTTTTATCAGAACTATCCAACCATTTTGATCTTCAAAATGGTATACAAGATCAGGACGTGAACAATAACTTCTCCTCTCAATCAGATTTCCAACAGTCACATTAGTTCAAATACATATGCACCTTGTTGCATCAACATCTTACAGTAACACCCAATCCGATATTTTTCAGTTAACAGTAATACAGAAAAGAGTAGATCCTTTAACCAATCTAACTTGAATCCGCTACAACAATTGAATAGCTAAAACTGATCAAGGACAAGCCATCTGAAAATCCATGCTATACTCGAAACCACCCTACTTTTCTTTATAGCATTCAGTTCCCCAAAGAGCGAAAAAAAAGGCAATAGAAAGATGGGTCGAATTTACTACACTGTGAATGCTAATGCAATTACACTGTCAACATAGTAAATAAGCAGTCTACAAATACTCAAGCGGCTGCAAAAAAACAATGAAAACTGAAAGAGAAAGAAATTGGAACAACCAGAGCAAGCAATTGAACCGAAACCATGAAAATAGGATCGTCATGAGAACAAATCGAGAGAAGGAATTAAATTGGCATCGACCTCCAAGGAGTGCAGCGTAACCCAAAGTGAATTTTTGCGAGGTTGACATCTCCATCTCTGTCCTCGACTTGGTATTACAACTACCCCTTCCGCTTTCTGTCAGCCGTGACCGCTTCCTCCGACGCAACCTTCAGTGGTTTCTGCGACGTACAAGGCGTCCAACATGGAGAAGTGAGAACACCAGTTACGTTTCTGGCGTCTGAAAGCCGAGGCGCGCTGACGCACTCGAGGAAAATGTCAAATTGGGCGTCTAACTATTAAATGGCATCAAATCAATCCGCCGATGTATTTTGGAGTAAAAATTACGTAATTTTTAAAAATTATCTACATTACCACTTACTATGGAATTTGTCAAATATTATTTATTATTATATGGAAGGACATTGGTAGTTTTTCTCACTTTAAAATATCAAAATTACCCTTGATTAGTAAATAAAAAAATGATAAATTTGGTAAAATTATAAAATTATTTTAAGAGTATAACTACCACTAATTACTCTTAAATTTTCCTTTTCTAATTATAGGTGTATTTGTTATTCTTGATAAATTATATATAAATTAAAAGTGCTATAAAAACTAATACACAATTATGAAATACATAAAATTGTGTAACATGAAAAATATAATTTAATAATTAACTACATACTTAACAATTTCGTGCAGAGCACGAGTTTGCGACTAGTATACTATCAATGTAAGCAATGTTTACGTATTGATATTTATCATCTTGATTTGAATCTTTATATAGTCAAGTATTTATTTATACAATCGACTGTTAACATAGGTAAAATAAGAATGATCAGCTTAATCTAAAAATTTAGACAATTGACTTTTTGTTTTTTCAAGTTGACTATCAACATATGTAGTGGTTAAAAATGAGAACGACCACTTTAATCTAAAAGTTTGGATAGTCGATTGTTGACTTTAAACAATCAACTATCAGTATAAGCAATGTTTACAAATGAAAATGATGAAAATTTGCTTATGCATTACAATCTCGAGTGACTTTTAAATACTTTTTTCTCCCTAAATTTTGGTTTGAATCACTGGTATTTAGAAACCCAACGGATCATGAATAATCCAGTTTGGGCCCAGAGGGATTTCTCCTTAAATTTCAGTTATTACTTTTTTAAGAAAAGTGCAAACTTACTTTTTTTAAGCGTCACAAATTAAACAAATTCTCATTGTTTGAACTTGTGCAATTTTCAATAAAATATTTCAGAATAATATGAGATGGCAAGTCGTCACATTGTAATTCGAAGTGCTATTATCAAAAAGTGACACATTTATCTTAAAGAGTCATAATGACTTCAAATTTCTCCAATTCAACTCTTTCTACTTCTTCTATAACATCTTACCAAAGACTGAAGGTTCTTGGTTGTTGCTCAATCACTCTCGTGCTTTGTAGGATCACGTACGGTGTTGCTCGATCAATACTATGCATTGCTCAATCATTACCATATTTGCTCGATCACATTATACTTGGAAGGTTAGATATTCACTACATGCTTCGACAATTTTTGTCTCTACTTACTATGTCTTCCCGTATCAGTGGAGAAGCCATAGCTTCATCCTCATACAAAGTCAGAATCTCTCCTTGTATATATTCTCTTTATTTTGAAATGAAATTCATTAATATAATGTCTCATCCCTCTCTCAATCCCATGTTAGATATATCTTGTTGGAGGAGAAGGGGAAGAGTAAAATCATGTTGTGCTTGACCACTATTGTGTTTTGCTCGGTTACTACTATGCTTTACTCGATCATTATTGTTTTCCTCAATTACTCTATGAGATCTAATCTCCTGTTGTTCCTCAGTAGCTCAATGGTAGAGCGGTCGGCTGTTAACTGACTGGTCGTAGGTTCGAATCTTACTTGAGGGGATTTGATTTAGAATGAAGGGCTCATTTGACTGTTAAGAGTACAACAACCCATCTAGTATCTTTATTTCTATTGCATATTCTATCTCATTGTATCACATTCTTTTCTTTGATATTTGAGGATTACCGCCAATATCTGAGCGTAGGTTTAGGATAGCCCTTTATTACATAGCCTTGGGTCCTCTATCCCAATCATGATTTTCTTACTCCCATAGAGAAAGGTCCTCCCCCTTTTAGGCCGGTTGTGGGTGAGGAGGATTTAAACCCCTGACACCATATCTTCCTCGATTACTACATTTGAAAGGTTATACAGTCGGCTGTATGTTTTAATAGTCTACTGCCTTTACTTACTACTTTTTCCACTATGAATATAAAAATTATAATGCCACCCTCTCATACAAAGTCAAAATTCATCTCATTGTATTTGTCTTCATATCTCCATATGAAATTCATTTCTAATACCCCATCCCATCTCTCAATCCCATGTTGGTTATATCTTTGCCAGTTATCTCTTTTTTATTTCTATACTTTGTTTTTATCATTATGAAATAATTGAAATGGAGATTGTTTATCACCTATTATTATCTAAAAATTCAATTCTTCCTAAAAATTAGGAGCCACGAGATTATTTCTAACTCATGGGTGAGTTTAACTTAATCCACATCAAATATGGCTGAAATAAGACTTGGAATAATACTTGAAAAATGAAGTTATGAAAAGTATAGACAGTCATATCTTTTAAAATCTGAAGGATCCTACCGAGATCATCTCGTTCTCAACGTTATACGTATTTCGTATTTCCATGCTTATATATTTAGGCAATCAATTGTTTATTTAAATGATTGATTGCCAATAAAAATAATTTTTTAAAGGTATCCATATATGAATAAGAGCACAAGAATTATAAAGTTTAGATAGTTTGACCGTTTATTTAAACTGTTGACTCTCAACATAATAAGATTTTATAAAATTTATCTAGAAATGAGCACAAGTTGGACATTTGATATCTGAGATAGTCGACTATCATGATGAGCAATTTTGATAGATGGTATCTACAAACAACACAAATAGAGGGATTAGAAAGTTTAGATAGATAGATGTCTATTTAGATAGTTGATTGCCAATATCAGCAACTTAGAAAGTAAACATTATTATAGCTAGCAATCTAACCGAGAAACCAACACTAAATGTAAAAAAAAAAAAAATCGCGATCTTGGGAATTGAGGATACCAAGATGTTGGAGATAAATGCATACCAAAATAAAAAAATCTTATTCCAATCATATCCCAGTAGAGAGAAAGTCAATATATTTAAGCAAATGAAAAAGGCTTAACAAGTCTTTTTCTTCACATATCTCAGTGTTTTCTTGTTCATCAAAAAAATGATTTCATTGCATTTTTCTTAGTCAAGGTGCTTCTGAACATTTTTAGTAATTAAAAAAGAAAGGATGCTAACAATCAAATGAAAAATGTTCAAACCATTCAAATTGGGAATCGTTCGCCTTCCTCAACATCATTGATTGGCTAAGAATCCATAAATATAAGATTTTCACCACCATTTCAACTCTAGAAACTCGATAAATATAGCTGTCCAAACAGAAGATGGATTACCTAAGACTGATAGCAGTGAGCGATGGAGTGGGAGAGCGAAGCGAGCAATGGGGCAATGGAGCGACGTAGCAAGGGAGCATAGCGAGGGATTGGAGGAAGGACAAAGTAATGAAGTGTTGGAGCAAGAGAGCAAAGTAAGCGATTGAGCAACACAAGGATGGAGAAAGAGCGATTCAACAAGTGACAAAGGAAGAATAGGAAGTGACCTGCAACCTGTATAATTGGTTAATTAAAGGGGACTACTGAGACTAGTGCTAATCGGACGATGAGGCGCACCTAATGGACCTAGCCTTAACTAGATAGTAGAATTTTCCTTCGGGGGATGGAAGGGAACGTGATCTCCCACATTAGCTTACTAGATTTTACCGAAGTGGCATGCCTACGTGGCACATCTTGACACGTGACTGGACCTACAGTTGCCATGTTAGCAAATCATGTAAAAATTTTAAAAAGTAAAAAAAGCTTCTAAAAGTAAATAAAAATAAAAAAATTTTAAAAATACAAGTCAAAAAATTTATATTCAACGTGTTTACTAATAGACCAATTAAAAATTTTTTAACTTTAAGTAAATTTTAAAAGTCTAAAAATCATAATTTTTTTTGAAAGAATATTAAAACTAAATATGTAAACATATATAAATGAAAAATTCTAGAAAATATCAAAAGAAATATTCTTTTGGCCAGTAGCACTGGTATCCAAAAATATGAGGGACTCTGACTAATCTTTTTGTGTCAGATCGACCCATTAAGAGATAATCTGATCTGACCCATAATTAGAAGCATTGGTGGATAAGAGTTATTGTCAGCAATATATGGAAATCTTTAGATGCCAGCTAGACTATATTCAATTGTATCTTATTTGTAACATGTAAGTAAAATTTAGGGTTAATAGCCTATTTAGACCTAAACTTAGGTCAATTTTTCACTTTTGGCATGAACTTTTTGGTGAACTTTTTGGCGTTACCCAGAAAGGTACAGACTGTGGAATGTTAGTCCCGTTTAGTATGAGCCGTGAAAACTGACGTGACCGACTGACATGGCACACTAAATTGCCGATGTTGCAAATGACAATCCTACATGGGGGTCGCACATAGATAACCAGTGTCCCAGTCAGTCGAAATACCATTTATGCCCTTGACATCCCTCTTAGCCATTCAAAAATTGGAGGACAGAATCATAATTTTTTTCCTCCACAAATCCCCAAATCAGAGCTTCAATTCGTCATTTTGGTGCCCTAATCCAGCGACCCTCCTTTTTCCCTCTCGTCCTTCAATCCTCTAGCATTTCTCGTTCTGACAAATCCTTCCTCTCTCGTCCTCATCCAAGTCATTCAGCAAGGTAGGATTTTTGACTTTTTTATCTGGACGAAGTTGTCCCATTTAGCATTAAAGGTGTCGTTGGTGGTCACGAAAGAAGTGTGGACTGGTCATTGTCTTCCTTTAAGGAGACAAGATCGTCGAACTATGGTCCCCATCACTATCGGAAGAAGCATTTTTTTCCTAGAAGGAGGGCTGGCATAACAAGGTGTGTAATGCTTTTTTATTGCTGACTGCATTACTTAATTAGGACTCAACCCATTTGCTTATCATTGTTAGATTAGATTAATCTAATTGTACAACAATTTTCTCTTATCAGAATGGATACGTATTTTGAGTGGGAGAATTGCTTTTGAACCTGAAGTTTCATATGTGGGGGGTGAACTGCTATATTCTGAGTAGGATGCTGACCAAATGTCCTGGATTGATTTAACTAAGTTGATATCCTCTTTAGGGATTAGCAAATAAACTAAAATATGGTATAAGATTCCAAAGCTGAGCATGATTACTGGTTTAGTTGAGATTAGAGGTGATGTTGAAGTTATGAACATGGCTGAGCTCGAGAAAAAACATGGTTGTGTTCATATTTATGTTGAAGTAATAATTTGAATGATGTCCATGGATATGAAATTGTTGGAAATAATGATGATGAAGGTTCAAGTCATGAAGAAAAATCATCTGAAGAGGAAGAGACTGATGAATTGGATTCTTACGAGAATGATGAAGATGATGAAGAGTATAATGAAGCAATGAGTAATAGGAGATCTTACAGGTTGAGAAAGAGATCAAGATGTGTGCAACAGGAGGAAGAAATTCATCCTCAATAAGATCAAGAGGTGTTGGGGGAAGGTAATTTAAGTGAATATGATTCATCTATTGATGAAGTGTTGACTCCACATATCAATGATGATGATGATGATGAATTGAAGAGAAAGAGGAGGGAGAGGGGCAATAGCAAGGGGGTTGAAAAGTTGTGGCAAAGTAAAATGTTTGAGTCTTCGTAGAAGTTCAAGGAAGTTGTGCAAGATTATGCAATTAACAATGGCAAGGCTATTAGGTGGACTAGAAGTAGCTAGAAAAAAAATGGAAGGTAAGTATGCCAAAAATTGTCCATGGAGAATATATGGTAGTTTGTCACAAAAGAAGGATTCATTTATAGTCAAGAGATATGAATCTGAGCACAAGTGTTCTAGACCTGCAAAAAACATGCAAGCAACATCTTAAATGGCTTGCAAAGCACTATTTAGAGCACTGTTTAGAAAAGTTTAGAGAAAATCCTAATTGGAGCATTGAGAAAATGATCAGAGATATTGACCAGAAATTTGCTATAGGAGTCAGTAAGTCTGTTGCATATAGAGCTAGAGCAAAAGCAAGAACAATGTTGACTAGGAAGAGTGAATAAAGAGAGTTTTTTTGATCGGCAAGTTGAGAGGAATGGACCTGGGTTAGAAGTCATATTCAAGAGAATGTATGTAGGTTTTGAAGATTTAAGACAAGGTTTCTTGACTGGTTGTAGGCATGTGATAAGTCTTGATGGGTGTTTTTTGAAAATCCATATTGGTGGTCAATTGCTAAGTGCAGTTGGTAGGGATGGAAGCAATCAAATATATCCTATTTCATGGGCTGTAGTAGAAGGGGAAAACGAAGATTCTTGGAGATAGTTTCTGCTCAGGCTGACTAATGACCTATGGATAGTGGATGGATATGGATGGACTGTGATAAGTGATCAATAGAAGGTATTTTTATTAATTTAATTTACTTAGTCTCTTTAAACTGTTATGTATTAAATTGAAGATTCTGAGTTGTGGTTTTCCTTGATCTTAGGGTCTTCAAAATGCAGTCAAGGCTAGTCTTCAAAATGCAGTCAGGGCTTCCGTGCCACAAGTTGAGCATAGAAATTGTGCTACGGACATATATGCCAATTGGAAGAAGAATCATCCAGGTCTTGCATTGAAGAAACTGTTTTGAAGGGCAGTCAAAAGCACAACACAAGCGGATTTCATGGAGTGCATGAATCAGGTAAAGGAAATTTCTGTGAAGGCTCGTGATGATTTCATGGCTATAGGGGTTTAGAAGTTTTGTAGGTTCAAGATCAATACTTTTGTTAAATGTGAAGTGATGGATAATAATCTCTTTGAATGCTTCAATGACTATATTTTGAATGCAAGAACAAAACATTTAATTGATATGTTAGAGGAGATAAGAAGGGCAATAGTAGAACGGATGATTGAGAAAAGGGATAAAAAGATACATTGTGATGAAGTTTTGTGCCCAAGAGTAAGAGATAGGTTAGAGAAGAACAATGTCACAAGTGGAGTTTGTATTGCAACTCATGCGGGCTATTTGAATTTTGAGGTTATGCATCAGAGCAACACTTGCATTGTTCAGCTAGCTTTGAGGACATGTTCATGCAGGATGTGGGAATTGATAGGGATCCCATGTCCACATGTTGTTTCTTGCATTCATTGGATGGGTAGGAATCTAGCTGAATATGTCGATGATTTCTTGAAGAGACTAGCATATCTGAGTGCATATGACTGCCTCATGCAGCCTTTGAATGGGAAGAAGATGTGGGAAAGGTTGAATCTAAACCTATTCTACCACCAGTTGTCAGAAAACAAGCTGGTAGACCCAAAAAGAAAAGAAAGAGAGATATATATGAAAGAGAAGATATTGCTAAGGCCCTGTTGCGATAAAATTAATGAGCAAGCACACAAGTATACGTATCGCTTCAAGTAATAAAGTGAATGAGTACGAGATCGTTCGCACGAGGATCTATCTCAACTAGAGCTAAGCAATAAACCAAACAATCGTACCAAGTTAGGTAAATCGAAATTGGATGAGAAATTCAAAGAAAACAATAAAAGCAATTTGAGAGCAATTAAGAGAAATTAATTAATTTTAAATGGACCTAGGGCTCACAACTTCCCTCAATTCTATCTCTAAATCCAAACCTAATCTCTATATGCAACTGATTATGGTGTTACTATCCTAGGGTTTTGTGTCTCCTTACCTACCTCTCGGCTTAACAGGAACGTGTTTCTAGGACGATACTAACCACTTTATCTCTAGGCGATTAATATTAGGAAACCCATTGAGCTCGAACCCTAATCTGGATACCTAGGGTGATTGGCAAATCTCTCGATGCTTCTCACAAATAATCCCGACCTCTCGGCGTGAATTATCCTAGGTTATATTATCTCCAACGTGATTTCAACTCCCTCTATCGAGTTTGTCGATCTCTCCTAATCGATCTAATTGGCGACCAGTCAATCAGAAAGCATTAAGTTCGAGAATAATATAATCAACACGGATGTAATCAATCACATATAAGAGAAAAAGGAATAACTTAGAAAATAGAAAAGAGTTTCATTGTTCGCACTAGGAAAAAGGGAATTAGTTCATGAATGAATTAAACGAAAACACCAAGAACAAATTCGGATACATCATGACTATGAAAAGAAAAGAGGAAAAGAAGAAAAACTCTTTGAATGTTCCGAAGCCGATCTCTCGATCTTCGAAGTCCTCTTGAAGTTTGTCGATCCTCCTCTTCTCTCTAAGCTGTGAGTGATCCGATCTTCTCTTGGCAGCCAAAACGAATGAACGGAAGATGGTCCTCTATGTGCAGCTAGGGCTAGAATTTAAAGGAATCGAAAATAAAAATATTGCATCTGGCCTAAAAATATTTCCCAAATATTTCTCCTCTAAAAAAAATATTCTAACAAAATATTGTGTTTCCCTAGGCATGAGTGGGTCAAATCTGCTCTTTTGGTATCCAATATCTTCTGTTTCGGCGAGGGGGGTCGCTACCCTAAGGTCTGCACTGCATTCTGCTATGTAGGGTTGCGAGGTCGCGACGCTCCCCTGTTTCCTCTGTTTTCAACTTCTGTTCAGCTCTTGTTCCGTTGGTCGGGGTCCATCTTCTTATCCCGTCGGTCCTTCATTATATACCTATATCAATAAAAAGCCCGGAAGAACCAACATTTTTGGAAGAAAACCCGAATTAATTAATTATCAATTGATTCCACTCAACTAAGGGAAAACACCCAATCATGCATTAAAATCATATAAAACTCAAACGACTTGCTTGAATCGAAGCCTGAAAATATGTTCAAATAAGCACCTTCTTATAATTATCAGGCCCTTACAAAAAAGGGATGTGAGATTAAATGTACTTCTGCATGCAATCAATATGGACACAGCAAGAAGACTTGTAAAGATAAGTGCAAATGATCCGTATAAGAAGAATTAAGTCAAGTAATATGAAGTGTTGTTTCAAGCACTTGTTCATGAAGGGACACTTATAACATCTAATTTAGTAATGTGTGATGGTGTATGCAGGTGAGCAACAATCCAGCACCAGCAACTGCAACAGCAACAGCACCGGCACCACCACACCACCAGCACTAGCAACTGCAAAAGCAGCAACACCAGCACCAGCACCAACACCAGCAACATCACCATTATACAGACCATCCAAAATACCTGTAAGTACAACAAAACACTCACCCATCCAATGGAATTGAGTTAGTAATTAATAATTATTTCTTATTGTTTTCATCTAATAGGTTAGAAGAAAAGGACAAAACTTAACCATGCAAGTAGTAATTCAGATAGAAAAGGCCCAAGTTGCCAAAGGATATAGGGTCACAATTGGCACTGAAACAGGACTTACATATTTTCATGTAAGTTTCAAATTTCATTTGTTATTCATATAACATATAGCATTATGACTTACAAATGTAATTTTGGATGCCTGGTCAGAAAACTAGAACCAGTTACATAGGAAGATATGGAGGATAATTTTAGCAGCAAAACCAGCCTCGGCAGCAACATTAGAGGCGGCAGTAGCAGCAGAGCCAGCCCCAGTAGCAGCAGGCTAGGCAACCCCAGCAGCAGCCACAATAACAACAAAGTCAGCAGCAGCCACAATAACAACAAAGCCAGCAGCAGAGCCAACACCAGCAGCAACAACAAAGCGAGCAACAGCAACAAAGCCATCAGCAACACCAGAAACAGAGGAGAGTTGGAAATGCAGCAAGAAGAAAGAGTGCTAGACTTAGACAAAAAGTACTGTCCAGCACTTCAGTTCCAAGAAGGAGTCCAAGACTTAAACAAAAAGGAGTGTCTACTAGACGAGCTTCTTCATCTTCTACTGCTCGTACAATAGTCTTAGATTAGTCATGGAGGGTCAAAATCTGTTTATGAATTATAGTTTGCTCTAATTGATATACTCTTGTTGGAGATAACTTTTTGAAGTCTCTTTATATGTAATTGACATTTATCGGATATCAATATAGTCCTTATATTGACAATTTTCAGTGTTTATATTGAATAATATAGCAATGACAATAGTTGTTGTCCGCATTATAGATATATACTATACGAAATAGAAAGTGAAGGAATCAACTTTACATTTAACAAAAATGAAGATAAATAAGTTCAATTTACAAAATCATGCCCATTACATACTCTCAGACTCTTTCACAACACACCCAATTCATGGCAATAATATGCCCTCTTTCTTCCATCCACCATTGAAGACACCAAACAAAAATATGCATATAAGTGAGATTAGTATGCAACAACAACCGTTCACGCTACAAATTTCATTCTTTCCCTTCCTCAATGATGCGAACCTTACCAACACGTGGCAAAACCCGGCAACAATATATGGAAAAGAACCCCAAGATCTGCAAAGCGCAAGTTTCGAAGGCGAGCTTTGACCCGTTACCTAGCGA
>JAOYND010086918.1:0-10893 GCA_025802135.1 Lagerstroemia fauriei | reverse complement strand
ATGTGTTTAATTATTGAGCCAGCGGTTTGCCATTGGTACTGCTAAGCTTGATCATGCAATAGATTTTCTTTTCCGATTCATATTATTCGATATCCAAAAGCCAGCTACACCATTACAAATTCAAGTTTGAATGAGATTAGCCCACTAAGAAATAAAAAATTTTCGGCATATTTTATAAGTCTTGTAAACGTGTAATCTCCATTTTCTTAGGGCTTTTCCATATTTTTTGGGGATTTATAGGTAAATATTGGTTAGCATCAATAGCTTTAGAAAATCTAATGGCACATCTACACGATGTTTGGGTAATTAACTTTTTGGAAACGTCATTTGTGAACAAGAATGATAAAAGAAAATAAGTTATACCTTCAACAATATTGATGAACCATATGAATTGATTGAAGTGATTCAATGTCATCTTCTTGTATTGTATTCAAGTTTTGTGAGTAGAAAATTTATTATTATAAGAGTTTTATCCTGTGATAGATCATTCCGGCTTAAACATGGATTAGTCTGAGTCTATTAACTTTTAGATATTGGATAATACACTTGTAAAAAAAATGTTATACTCGACCGAAAATAAAAGGGTTAGGCCTGGAACAGTCATCGTGAGCTTAAAGTCCACATCGATTTGGTTGATCTTGATCGTTGCCCTCAGACGCAAATATGTATTTCTCACCAGAGAAACAACAACGTCTATAATTAGAATATCTTTGCTTTTGTGTCTATATATTATATCCTAAGATGGGATATTCTCAAAATACAATTTCCAAAAAGTTAAAGATTTGAATAAAAAAACAAAATCGAGTTTAATGTGACCACATTCAACCATGAGACATGATTATGTCAAAATTCAACACACGCTCAAACTCACATATAAATTATGTTCTTTTTCTCGGTGGAAACAACTAAAACATTCTATCTTAAGCATACGTACAAATATGGCATTGATTGGTCCATTAGGAGAAAGTCTTGTAAGTAACAGTATTATCACGTGATAATACTTATATAGTAATACCAGTGAATAAGATTCATCCATTTTTAAGGGATTCTTTTTTTTTAAAGTTCTTAATAAGAAAATCTTATATAAAAATGGATTAATCTCATACCGTTACAGAAGACTTACTCGTCCATAAGAACCTATCAGGCCGCGTTAATTCCCAAACATAGCACAAGCACCTCGGTGACCTTACATATTTTGATTTCTTAATTGTGATTTATAACCGAAGTTTAACCTTGGCTAAATGATTTTGCTGAAGATCTAATAGGTGTCGGTGGAAGTCCGCTCAGTGGAGATGGGCATCATGGTCCTTAAGAGATGAAATGGCTTTTCATGGTACTCTCTTTTTCGAGTGAAGCGTTCGCCAGGCAATAACAGAAGTTTCAGTTTGGGAAGAATTAATTACGTACTGGTACATCCTACCTTTTTTTGCTTGCAGGAATTAGTACGTGCTTATGATGATCAACTGTCCCAGGGGCCAGTGTGAACCAGTTATGAAGATCAGACATTCTAGCTAGTTGTCTGATTAATTGGTCTTCAACTATCATTTGGAATTCCATAGCATTTTTGGCATTAAATTATAGCAAGATGACTTGTTATATTAGCATGCGTTTTCTTATTTTGTAAAAGGTAAGGTGCATTCCAGAATAATACATTGTCTTATCAGATTATATACATATATATATATATATATGTACATTTGATATCGCGGCATATCTGGGTTTTGGCTGACCAATCCCACAGTCTCATATGCACACTTACAAGTGCACATGACAAGATAAACTCATAGATGCAGACCGACTTCAAATCATAGTTTTAAAAACTGGATCGGACCGGTCGGTCCAACCGGTTGAACCTGGAACCGGCAACTGGCCCGGTCCAGTTGCATAGTTAACTCAGTTTGGACATTGACTCAACAGGAACCGGGGTTGAACCGGTTTGAACCCATAAAAACAGGCTGGTTCTTACTCTGCTAGAAATGCAATTTTTTTTACTTCAAGACTAAATTTATGTTTGGATTTGGATTATTATAATGATTATATTGAAGTAGTGAATGTATATTAAACTATTAATGTCTTGTGTATTTTAGGTTATTACATGTACTTTATATTTTTTATTATTTTTTTAATAAATCCAGTTCAACCCATTGAACCTCTGGTTGAACCTGGAACTGGTACCTTGACTGGTTCCCGGTCTGACCCGATTTTAAAAACAATGCAGGGTTTGACAAATAATTGCACAATAATGTGATAGTGTGATCACCATGTGTGAATTTGACAAATTGTTTCCGTGGAATTCACTCCTTTCAATTTCATTGTGCCGAACAAAGCCCTTTGTTCTATGCAAATCGTGTTGACTTCCTCGACTTTTGCCTGCAAAGCGCGGAGTCGATTGAGAAAATGCATGCATTGCATGCTGCACTATTTCTAGTATCTTTCCTCACTTTCCATTTATAAATTCATTGAAAATTGGTACTTTCACACACAACTAACAAGCAATATCAACCAGGATCAATCGGTTGAGACGATTTGACAACTCTTTCTCTTACATAAGGATGATATGAGACTTGTGAACGAAGAAAAGTTTATGATTTATGGAGACTCCAGTCTTCAATTATTGAATGTGGTCTTGGATTCTTCATATTCCCTTCAAGATTGTTGGGCTCACTAATAGTTCATTTTTCCGAACGCACAAACTCAAAATCGACTTCAATCCAACCTCGACACAAGTTACAAGCCGACATGTATCACATTGTATCATTTGCACGACTTTTCAATACGAAAATCTATTGTTAGCTATCAAGGGAGCTGTGGATGAGAGAAAATAATTGAGTTCTTCAAAACAAGGAGAAAGAGTGTTGCACATCAGTAATGCTCAAAGGGTTGGAGTACATGAAGCTTGAGAGGAGGAATGGGCAATCCTCCCAGGTTAGAGTGCGTAGTGGCAGGAAGAATAGAAAGTGATGGGATGGATTGAGAGGATTTTTTATCGCTCTCCAAGTGCCCTCGATTGCCAAAGGTGGAAAAAGATCCTCGATTGAGTTCAAAGTGAACGTAATAGATAATAACAGCATATAAGCAATTAAGTGTGTGTATACATATTATTCAAGAAATAATCTACTATCTACAATTATTATATATATGTAAAAGGAAGTTAAAATGGAAACTGCAAGGCAATTGTTAATACACATATTCATAGTTGACCACCGTGCTAGTAATAGATAGAAAGGAGAAATTCTTAGGTGATCATATCTTGTCATGCGGCGTGAGAAAGTATTAATCAAACTATGACAAATGAGCAAAATTAGTGTTAATCACCCGAGTAGTTGTCATAATTAATACTAATCAAAGCAATTCATTGATTTTTTCTCACCATATCATAGTAAAGTAGCACTATCAAAGTTTTTTCCGATAGAAAGTGTGCCTAATTGGTACCAACTTTACACCCAAAACACTTGTCACTCTTAAATTAAATACAATCATTTTACTTACGAAACCTCACAACCAAGTTTGCATTTTTCTCAGACGCTACGATATCTCATGTCAACCTATTACCCAAGAGTTCCTTTTTTTTTTATATGTAACATTTCTAATAATCTAATATTAATTCGGCAGAAAAGGTATACTCATTCACAATTATTCTTTAAGAAACGCAATCATAGGTTGCTCATAGGAGGGGCCTGATCCATGGGGTAAATGAAAAGGAAATTTTTTTTCCCGAGTTAGGAAGTTGAAGATATACAATTTCATCAAAATTTGAAGAGTAATATATAATTTTTTTAAGAACTGTCGAAATTTTAGGGTGACCGATTGCCCTTCCCAGTCAATTTCGGATGAATACAAAGTCTCCAGCTGCCGATCAAACCATTAATTAAGGACTGACATTGACATAAACGGCACAATAATGTGACCATTTTGTTTCAATTTGACAAAGTTTATGCGGAATTCACTCCCTTCGATTTCATTTGACCCAATGGAAACCGTCTATTTTGGGCAAGACAAGTTGACCTTGACTTTTGCCAGCTAAGCGACAAGTCAATTTAGACAATGAATGCATGCATGCACGCTGCACGCTGCACGCTGCACGCTGCACCAATCCTAAAACCATTTCACATTTTCCGTTCATTAATGATGAAAATTATTTCCACATCTAACGGAGGATAGCAACTAAAATGGGTTCCCTTAAACGAAGTCTGATTATGTAAATCAAGAAACTTTATAATATGGAGAGTTTTAATTTTTAGTGGGTTAATTTAGTTTAAATTCATATTAATTAATATCTATTAAATTTTTATATAACATATTAAAATACGACTTTTATAACTTTAAGCTTATCAGTCTAACAAATTTTTGCTACAAAGTTATTTCTAAATTGATAGGAAGTGGGTTCAAACCTCTTTTCAATGAATTAATATCTCCAAATCAAACTGCTTTGTTAATAGAAAATGGATAAACAAAAACACAATTTTTATTCTAGAAGAAATTCATACAATGAATAAAGCAAAATTTAAAATAGGATGGATGGGGATTAAAACTGATTTCTCAAAGCTTTTTTCAGTGAAAAGAAAAGGCTCATAAACCTAATATAAAGATGAGAAATAAAGAGGTATTTTTTTGTATGCACACTGGTATCCGCAAGTCCTTTGAACTACTGATTAATCCAATTCCAGTTGGATCGGCCCAATAAGGGGTAAAGTTCTCTCAGCATGAGTTTTTTTCTATCAATAAAGACTCAAGCTCGAGATATTTGTTTAAAGGGAATAAGTGTCTTATCAATTAAACCAACTCATATGTTGGTTACAAGATACATATTTTATAAATATTATAAATATACTCACCTAATTTATCTAGGACATCTAACATGTAAATTCGCATACTCCCAATAATTTTATTTAATTAAGTTAACCAAGAAAAGAAATTCGACGAACCATCCAGATTTTCTTTTTCTATTCATTAAGACGTATGGAATACGACTAACACAAAATTTTCCTACGGAAAGCGCGTTAGAAATTCCCAAAAGAAAATGTTTAGGACCTCAAACAATGCCATAGTGGGGAGGGAGGTTTTATGATAGAGTAGAAAATTGTATCTCACATCGACTAAATTGAAAAAGAAACTTGGGTTTATAAGAGAATTGGGTACCACCACCTAATAGCTTAGACTTTTAGGTAGATATAGGCTCGAGACTCTCGTAGTCCCAAGTAAAAATTTAATATGGTATCAGAGGGGGTCGATCTTAAACTCGCACCACGCCAGGCCTGAGTGTGAAACTCGCGGCCCATTAATCCAGAGACCGGAAGAAAAATGCCCGACTGATGATCAGTTTATCGAGTACGGAGAAAAAGTCTGACCGAAAGAAAAATTCTCAGCTCGAGATTAGTCGTTGTGGGCGGGTATTTAAGGGCACGTGTCAAGTGTGAAGACGTTGCCACGTGAGGGCGGGTGTTGAGAGTTATATCCCACATCGACTAAATTGAAAAAAAAAACTTTGGTTTATATGAGAATTAAATATTGCCACATAATAATTTAGACTTTTAGGTAGATATGGGCTTGAAACTCTTGTATACCCACGTAAAAATTTAATAGATAGTTCAATTTGAAATATCTTCGTGTCCGTCGAACTTAGGAGTATGCACAAGTATAGGGTAGACCCGAAACCGGGAGGAACCTACCATATTGGGTAGGTTCTGGGTATATCTCAATGAAAATAGGGTAGGGTAGTGAATGAAGGAAATGATCGATTCTGGTTCCAATTTCGGTTGCAACCGGAACCGGTTAACTTATTTGCGAAGTTAATTTTAATCATTCATAACTTTCTCATCTGAACTCCAATTCACGAACCGTTTAAACCATTGTATTACTAACCTGATGAACTTTCATTTGACATAATAATTATGCATATTTGATAAAATTTTCATGCGTAAAGTATCATTAAAACTTAAAATTAGTAATAAATAATCCTTAAATCGATTATCAAAAAATAAATAGTACTTAAATATAACGTAAATATACTTAAAATTACACATATTTTATTATGATAAAAAATATATGAAATAGTTATGATCATGAAAAAATATTGAGTTATTCCACATTTTAGAAGTAAAAAATAAAGAGAAAATGACACCGGAAGTTCTATATGTTTGTCGATTTTTGCAAGTGAGTCCTAAATATTTCAAAGTGTTAAATCAAGTCCTATATGTTATAAGCGTTATAATATTGAGTCCTTTTTGTCACCTACCATTACTTTAAACTAACGTTTATTAGCGCCATATCAACTTAAAGTAACGGTAGGTGACGGAAATGACTCGATATTGTAACGCGAACAACATATAAGACTTCAAGTAATACTTTGAAACATTTAGGACTCATTTGCAAGAATCGACAAATATATAGGACTACCATTGTCTTTATCTCAAAAAATAAATAATAACATGCTCCAACATGGTAACCGGAACCTGTGATATCTTACAAGTTCCGGGTACGGTCCGGTTCCAAGATTCAAGAGGATAGGGTCCGGATCTAAAAGTTTGGAACCGGTTCTATATATGGTTGGATCTGGGTATCATGAAAAAAATACATGGTACTCAAACCCGAACACCCCTAGTCGAACACGATCTTTAGAGATTATCGAATGCATTCTTGGTACTTCGTATTTCGATCCAGTGTAGAATCGGTGATATATCATCGGAAAAGTCAACTGTATCGTTTTTGACGGAGAGAATACATTTTATTAGGTGAAAATGGCCTTCTAAGCAACTTAATGGCCGAGTCCAGACATGATTTTAACCATATTACATCTCTTCAGGTGACAAAACGACACCTTTTCACTCGACCGTGACGTTTTGAACTGCGTTCTTAATTTTGAATTGTGTAAGGAGCTTCCTGTAAATTTTGTTATTTCTGCGTGTGCATGAGTTGTAGAGCCTCTTGGTGGGCAAACATCGATGTTTAAGCGGTTTGAGAATAATCTCAATTGTTTCCGTATTCTCCGGAAATCAACGAGGATCTGAATGCGGCCTTTTCAATTTCTCCGTATTCTTCGGAATCGACGAGGACCTGAATGGAAATTACTATTTCACCTCTTACTCTGCATCATATTTGCTTCAAGGGGCGAATTTGGCGGACTGGTAAAATTCATTTTTCTTCACGCGAAAATAAAAATCAATTAAATTCAAACTCCTATCATAAATAATGAAGGCGGCCTGCATGCAAGTTTTCCCACGGACATTCCTAAGACGGTAGGTCTACGACTTTTTCTTTCGATGTACAAAAGAGGTACATAAATTCAGAAATGGTTGAAGGAAAAAGGGAATAAAAAAGGTATGGAAAGTCTCATTGGTAAAATCAAATACCAGACCTCTAGGTCACAAGACAAGAGCTGTTCCATCGGTACCAAATAACGACCAGTAGGGTCCACGACTTTAAGATGTGAATTTTTGTGGTTAGCCCGCAAGGATTCAAGGAAGCTTTGGATCGCAGTTGTCTTCTGATGTCCATCGAGGGAGCCTATATTATCATGTCCAATGCTGTAAACTCCGACTCTCACATTCTCCTTCCATAAGACAAAGGAAGTTCAAGGACCAAATGGCAGGGTCGTCGTCGACACTGTTCATCTTAATTTGCTACAGGTACCTCGGCATCTTCATCGTCACCATCTTCTTCTTCCAGTTCCTCACCCAGGTGGTCTCAGCAGCCCGACCTAGCCACTGTAAGCAAACTTTCCATTTAAAGCTTGCTGGGAATTCGGATGAGGATGGTGGTGCTGAGCTTGAGGCTGACTCGGGGATATTTGCCCACAAATTCTAGACAAGTAAAATTAAAGGGATATATTACTTTTGACGCATGAGATCTAGGATTTCAGTATTTGATTCTCGATAATTGAACTCCCATTATTCTCTTTTTCTTCCCTCGCATTCCCTTTTATAAACCTGCTCACAGATCTCTTTTACAAGAAGTCGTACCCACCGAACTGAGCTTTGCTGATCAAATCTGAATAAAAAACAGCAGGTGGCCGTATATTAGTAACTTTTGGAAAGTGATGAAGCAGAAGCTTGATCCGGCTAACGACAGTGGACAAGATTCGAAAACTTACATTGGATCGAACTTCATCTAGCCAAATAGATTTGCTCAGCTTATTTATATATGCTCTTAATTTTTTTTTTTTTTGCCTATTCCTCCCTCCTAAATCCCAAAATGTTTAAACCTTCCCTCCGTTCACTACCCTTCTCTCTATCCAGGTAAGGATTAGGTCTTTAGGATTTTTATTATTTTTTTGGTGTATAAAGGAGACACATAGACTTAGAAAAGATAGAACGAAGGGGAATAAAAGGGGTACGGAAAGTCTCACGGGTAAGATCGAATACAGGACCTTTAGGTCAGTAGGCGAGAGCCGTACTAACTGTACTAAATCCTCTTTCTCCAGGACCTTATGTTTGAGGAAAGCATGATACTTGTTAGATATGTCGATCAATATATATATATATATATATATATTATATCATTCAAAGATTTTTTGTATGTAGGAATAGGGACAGCTCGGTTGATTTATTTAATTCGCATGTAGCAAAATTTTATTATTTTCAAAAGTATTCGACAATAATCACCGTGCGTAGTAAGGGTCATTCTCTAGTCTACTATTTAAGGGAGAAGTTGGTAGTTTCAATCTCTTTTTTCAGTTTCAAAACTACATTTCATCCTAATTTAGTTTGTATAATATTTCCAAGCCCTTTTATGTCATTTAGGTTATTTCGGAACAGTTATTTCGCATATTTTTCCTACTTTTCCTCTATGACAATTTTTACTTTACTCATTTCATTTTTATATTTTCTCAGCGATAGATTTTACTATGAAATTGTGCAAGGATCTCTCCACAACAGAAATTATATGAAATTATTTATTGACAAAATGTCATTTTACCTACATTATCTCATTCAAAGAATTTTGGTCTGTGGAAATGGGAAGAGTTTGGTTGATTTGTTTAATTAGCACATAATATAATTTTTATTTTTCAGTTGTATTCTACGATATTTACCATGCTTAGTACGGGCCATCCGCTAGTATATATATGGGGGAGATTAATATATTCATTCTCCATAATATAATTGAGGCTTCCTTCTTTTCCTATGATAAGAGAGAATCATGAGTCTAATATAAGAATATGAAATAAAGATAAATAAAGAGACACATAACTCTACTAGTGAGATCTCTTGATTATGAGTTGAAGTTTGCTACTGTAATAAGTTTGTATGCTCTGATTAAGGCTTCCCTAATTCTCAAACACATATGGTTGTGATCTATCACCGACATCTAACGTGCCAAATGATTTTTTTCGAAGATTCAATAAGCATCGCTCCAAGTCCGCTCAGTCCAGACGGGGGACATAGCACACCAGACTCAACGAACATCGCTCCAAGTCCGGACCGTGGAGACGACATGCATAGCCCATCCCGCCCGCCTGAAATGATTTTTCAATGGTAATCGCTTGTCCTAGTGTGGCGCTGGCTCGAGGGTTTGCCTTTACATAACAGAGATTTTTGCTTAGAAAGAATTAACTACGCACTTACACAATATAATCTCTGGGCTTGCAGGCACTAGTACGCACGTTTTGAAGAGCAATCAACTGTCCCAAGGGAGAAAGTCTGTTATATAACTGGTATATTACGTGACAGTGCTTATATGGTGTCACAAATCAATAAAAATCAGTTATTTATAAGGTTATTTTTTATTTTCAAAATTTTAAAAAAAATCTTAAATAACTAAATTTTATTAATTTGTGATATTTATATAAGTGCCGATCACATGGTATGTCCTTCAAACACAAAGACTCTCACGTCCCAAGGGTCAACAGGAACTCATTATGAAGATCGGATATTCCACTTGTTCAAATAAATGAGCTACGACTCTAGTCTCTTTCGCTTCGTTTAAATAAAGAGATCAATAAGCAAATAACAGCAGGACGCAATTCGAGCACGTGTCTTCTTACTTTGTATACGGCACGGCTTGTTCAAGAATGATATTGGCTTTTTAAAATGAGAAAATCATACTGGAAATCCTATATGTTTATATTTTTAGTAATTGAGTCCTATAACTTTGAAAATTGCTAATTCAGTCCTATAAGATCAATTTTGTTACATTTTCAGTCCGATTTGTCATTGTTCCGTTAACGGAACTATTGACAGCATGAAATCCACGTTAGCAAAACAGTAACGGTTCGGACTTAAAGATTAACGGAACTGATTTTATATGACTGAATTAATCATTTTCAAAATTATATGACTTAATTGCCAAAAATAATAAACATATAGGACTTCTTCTGTAATTATCCCCTTTTAAAATAGTAAAAAAACTTATTTAAGAACTCCTATTGGAAAGATTGGATAAGTCTTTGCGGGAAATTCCTTACAGACAAGCTTTGTTTGTCTCACCAAAATATATAATTTCATGAGAAATTTTTAAGTGATCCTATCTCGCTATATGATATAAAGAAGTACGAAACATCAATATGAGTTTATTTAAGTTATTCAATATTTAGTGCCCTTAAATAAAATTGTTGGTTTCGAATTTTTGTGAATGAAAAAAACTCATATTAGGAGAGATTTATCGCTTAGTGAACCGACTGGAATCGAACTAGATTAATGAGAGGCTCATAAGAATTTTGAAAACCAATGGCACAAAGCAAAAAAAAAGAACATAAGGAAGCGTTAATTGAATTATAGCAAATGAGCAAATTGATATTAATTAATCAGCCAACTATTATAATTATTATTGATGAGAGTAATTTAATTAGAACTTCTCACCAATTTAGATTCCATTTTGTCCAGTAGGGATTCCCCTTTTATGACATGATATATGATATTAAGACTTGATCTCTAAACACACATACATACATCACCTTTA
>JAOYND010086816.1:0-10893 GCA_025802135.1 Lagerstroemia fauriei | reverse complement strand
AATAGATTTATAATCCGTAGCTTTTATAACTAAGTAACCAAATCTATGATAGATTTTAATAATTTTAATTTAATTTTGTTATTAATTTAGTATAATGGTATAAGATTTAGTAAATATTAGTTAATTGTATACAAATTTTTAAAATATTTCATTATTATTTGTTATATACCCGGCTCCGGGATATCCGATTCTAACTAGTTTTTAAATTTGTTTTTAGGACCCTACCCAAATAGGTAGGTTCTAACCGATTTCGGTTTTATTTGGTACTCCCGCACATTCTTATTTTTACTATTTTTTTTATCTATCACTATATGACTCTAGGTTCCTTCTTTTCACTTTCCTAAATTATCCATTAACATATAAAATTTAATTTTAACAATCACCAAATTAAGAAAAATTAAGGATGTGATAGTAAATTTACCATTACATAATTACCTAATTTTTCTGTACTCTCGCTTTATCTCTCATCTTTTCTTTTACATTCATTATTATCATATTTTTTTATACTCTTTCCATCATAGCTAAATTTTTCATAAGCTTATTACTTTTCTTCATATTTAATTTACCAAAAAATAATCATATACTCCAAAACTAATTAAAATTAAAATTTCATGTAATCATTTATTACATATTCACATTTTTAATTAATTTTATTAAATAATAAAATTCGTGCATAGTATGGATCGAACTCTAGTATGAACTATGGAATTCAATTTTATAGTCCTAAAACTCGATCAGAAAGTTGAGTTTATGAAATGCGCGAACGGACGAATTACATATGAAAATGCGAGAGATAAATATGAAAATAAAGACATCCACGTGACAAGATGTCGAGACCTTTTAATTTGGCATTTGTTTGACCACGAGGTAATTTCGACGAATTTCAAATCCTTTTATATATATAGCGAGTATATATTATATAAAAATAGTAATTATAAATATCAAACAAAGTATCTATATCTATATCTATATATTATTGGAAAAATTACATATATGGTACATTTTCTTTAGGTAATGTTTCATAATGGTGCATTTCCTTTTTTTCGTTACAGTTTAGTACATTTCCTTTTTTTCGTTACAGTTTAGTACATTTCCTTTCAAAATTGTTACAGTTTACTACAAAACGCTAAACTTCCGTTAACACCGTCAATGCTTGATAACGTGGCGATATGATATGGACACTGATTTAATGTTGTACCAATGCTAAACAGAATTGACGGTGTTAACGGCAGTTTGACGTTTTGTAGCAAACTGTAACAATTTTGAAAGGAAATGTACTAAACTGTAATGAAAAAAAGGAAATGTACCATTATGAAACATTGTATAAAAGAAATGTACCAAATTGTAATGAAAAAAAGAAATGCACCATTATGAAATATATTGTAAAGGAAATGTACCATTGATGTAATTTTCTCATATACTATTATATGCAAAGGTTTGGGAGATTTAGTTTATTTTTTATTTTTCATGTTTACATTTAATATTATTTACATATTAAAATTTATAATATACATCTAATTTCCTTATCAATAGTAAAATAATAATTTCAGTCATTTTTCTCTTATTCCATATTTACAATCTTAACAGAAAAAATCATTCGTTAACTGTTTAGATTCTTGCATCTCACTCCATATCACTTTATATCACCATTACCAAACAATATTATAACTACCCTCTAATTTTCCATTTCTAATTATAGATTTTACTTATTTACTTATTATAAACTCTTTAAAAATTACTCATCTATAAAAAATTTAATACTTAATTGTTAAAAGTAAGAATTTATAATAAACTATACAATAGAATGGACAATTCCATACCTAGCACGAGTGGACGTCTGGCAATACTATATCGATATGTTAAATATTAATTAATTTATAATATACATTATTTAATACATCTGCTACAGAAAATATTGGATCATTACGAGAAGTCCAGTATGACAAGTGGATGCAATATTTCGTAAAAACGTTAATGGTAATGCCACGTAGCTGCACATCTTTTTTCAAAAAGCGGCAGCCATTTCTTCTCTTTTTCATTCACTTATCGGTTACGCTTTTCTGATATACTTTTCGATAAATATTTTGACACCATTTCGTCGATAATAATTGTGGCAAAAATGTATACTTCATTCACTCTCTGTTTCGTTAAAAAAAAAAAGGGAAAAGGAAAAATTCGACGGAAGTTAGAGGAAACAGCACACTGTCGTCAGAAAATGTTTGATGAGTGTGGTCGGAAATAATGAAACATTCAAAAAGACAAATATTTTGCACAGTTTGATTTCATTCCTTTCTTTTAAAATTCGGGTGGGTACCAAATTTAAATTCTTTTTATGCATTTGGGTCTATATTCTTTAAAAGTAAGCTCTTCAAATCTTGGATGACACTGATTACTCGAATCGTATTCGATATTTCATGGTGCAGCGCTGACTTGATCAGTGTTGCGCGCTACTTATTTTGTACATTTGATACGATCGTTGAAGAATACGAAAGTCTGAATTTGCGTGGCGGGGCTTATTTGAGTCGTGATTAGTACCGCTCTCTTTTTTTTATATATATATATATTAAAAAAATATGAATAGAAATGAAATTTTTTTTTTTTAAAAGATAATTCATATAAATAAAAGTCAATGTCAGGAAAACTGCACTCACACGCGTTTAGGTTTTAGGAAAGAAATGTGAAATAAAATGAACCAACCGATGGGATTGGGACGTAAAATAAGAAAGAGGGATAAGTAATCCAACCCTCCAACCACAACTCGAAAAGTTTTGCAGTCTGATTAGTGGACCGTTCAACAATTTAATTTAGCAGCTCAAAATTAACGATTTAAAAAAAAACTATCAATACATAATTATTTTTTTTATCAGTTCAATGACTGTACTGTACAGATAATTTCCCTCGAATCATTATGTAAACAAGTGATTAGCTTTAAAGGAAAAAAAATACAAATTAAATTATTAACAAATAAAAATAAATAAATAAATGGTAGTGGGTTTTGCTTTTGTATTTGGATGCCTCCTTTGTCCTATATGAAGGTGGGGGAGCATGTGCCACACGCAAGAACCTACCAGACACATCTTCCCCGTTGATTCCTATCCCCCCATTAACCTTTACATATAATATATAATATATAATATAATATAATATATATTGATATACATCTTATATTTTTTCATGTAATATCTGTATTTTAATATCTAGAAATTCAATTTGGAACGGTGCAGGTTGGCTCTAGTCTTATCATAAATTTTATTCATTCACAGAACTTGAGTTCCAAATCAATGCTTAAAGGAAGGGGACGTCGAATCACCTCAAATGAATCATACTGATTACATATATTATATAAAAGATGCTCACAACCCTCGAAGAGGAGAAAGTCTCCAGTGAAACTGTTATACCACTTGTTAATGATAATGTGGTATATTCGTCTAATCAAGACTTGACATGTAATCAATAGTTTTATGGAAATAATTACTAAATCCTAAAATTTCCTCAAAAAATATAAAAAATCTTGACAAAATGGTGAACTCTAATTGGACAAGTATATAAATAGTGGACTATGACTGGACAGATATACCATTTCAGTATTATTTATGTGGTATGACTGCTCTATTAAAAACTTTCTCCTCAAAGTGGTAGGAGTAAGAGAGAAGAGTAAAGGGTATGGAAAGAAACAGTGAAAATTACTAGAGATATTATCTTCATCATTTAGACAATAGCATATTTAAAATAAGATCTCATCTATGAATTAGGTAGTTTTATATTCTTAATATTTTCTAGACATGATTCAGATATTATCGTGATATTCTATAATTATTTATTTCTTATTTATTTGGTTTTTTGAGCTTATAATAGGCAAAACATCCCAAGTAATTCTTGGGTCAGTAAAACATTCTAACGAAATTAAACTCTTGTGGTCTCCTCCTATTATATTTTATAACTTAAATAGTTTTATATCAGTTGGGTCCGAAGACGATACGATTACACCACATCCCCTTCCTCCGCATATCTTGTACTTGTTTGTATTCTCCATTTTCACTTCTTTATCATTCTACAACAAGAAAATGAACCTAGTCTGTGTACTCAACCACAATGCATTTCCAAGACAATGTGTTGGAACTTACCCTGGACTCTCCATACAATGGTGCAAAAGTAAAAACCATTCTTTCCATTCCAAAATGGCACCTGAGAGTATTTCTTGTTTTTCACACATAAATTCCAAAGGAATATTTTCACCAAAATCAGTTAGTTGTGATATTTCGACACTTCTTTTCTTTGAATAATATTTCAATTTCAATCTCGATTATTCTGAAACCAAGAAGATTCACTATTGAAAGAATTTTATCTGTTAATGAACCGGATAAACTCAAATTTAATCCCTCAAATCCATTGAACTTTTCAATGTGTTTTTCCTTTTCTTTGACTTTTTTGTTTTGTTTTTTTGTGTTTTCTATCTTTGGTGGGCGATTTCTTTCTTAGGAGCGTGAGAGGGAAGGCTCTCCCACGCGTTAAAGCTTTCTTGGCTTGTAGTGAGTCAGGTCAACAACTAGGAACAGCTTTTGGCCTCTTCTTCTGCCGTTTCGGGTACTTTCTCCAAAAAGTTTTATTCAACAATATATTATGTAAAATATATTGATAAAAACAGATTAAAAAATATTTAAAAAATTATAAATATCTTGTTAATATATTAAATATTTATTAATTTATAACATATGTCACATGATAATAGATATAGGGTAGACTTTCTCCTCTTTATTAGTGCCACCCAAGAGGGCAAGAGTCTTTTGATCCCGTGCTATACTAATTTGATGATTTATTATTGTTATTATTATTATTAAAAAATAAAAAACAAAATTGATTTTCTATAGTGCAAAATTTTTCGAGTAGTTATAAATGCAAAAATAAGAAAAAAAAAATTTTCGCGGGGGCAAGAAACAAAAAAAGAAAAAGAAAAAGTTTGCGTGCTTGCATGCAATTGTCACTTTGAATCCGTCTCTCCCTGTTTGCCTTGTCAATTTTGTTTGTATTTGATAACTATTTATTGTTTGTCCCTGTCATGAAAACCTACCAATTGAGTCTTGGGAGGAAAATGCCTAGAGCAAAACGACAATACTATAACGTACGAATTTTATTTAATAAAATTTGATAGAGAAAATGATAATATAAATTATTAAATGAAATCTTAATTACAGAAGAAAAATGCAGGTGAAATAAGAGATATAATAGAAAGAAAGTGACTAATATAAATGATCAAATAAAATTTTAATTGCAGAGGAAATTAAATGTATATGAAATAAGAGATATAAGAGAGAGAAAAAGATTATAGAGAGAGTTATTAATTATATATTAGTGAATTTATTATCACATGTATATTTTTTCATGTTAACTATTGTTGGTGGACCTATAAGAGGAAAAATATTAGATGGTCCTGTCACACAATGACGTGGTGAGGAAGAACCGATCAAATTACTTTGATTAATATTAATTATGATAACTATTCATGTGATTAACATTAATTTACTCATTTGTCATATTTTAATTAATTTTTTCTCACGCCACGTGATGACGTAGGATCACCTAAGAATTTCTCCTACAAGAGATTGGATTTGTATACACATAAAAATTCAAGTTGATAGATGGTGGTCCGAGTCTACTCCCTTTATATTTCAAGAATTTTTCTTATATTTATTTAATGGGTGGATTAAGATTTCTTGACAATTATATATAATGCATTTGCATGTTTACCTTTTATGTATATGTGAACTAAAAAAATGATAAAATTAACTCGTGAGAAACGATTAATAAATAATAAATGGAGAAAAATAAAATTCAGTTTTTGAAATATATTTTAACATTCGTAGCTTCAAAAATTGACTTTGTACTTGAGAATAATGGCTGGGTATGAAATAGAATGAATGTCTCCTTTCGCCACAACAACGTACCAAATCAACCTACAAATGTTGGTTGAGGTATGCCCGAGGACGGTGATCCAGTCGGAAACCACTTCCATGTGGTTCGACGAGAATCGAGAACGAGATCTCATATTCGAGTCCTGCTCTAAGCGAAACTGCCAAGAGGGGTTGTTGAGTTCGAGCCCTGGTTGATACCGGCTTCTTGGACTGCATTAGACCTCTGGTGATATTACGTTGACTGAGTTGGTGTTTGTACTGACTCAGCTCGTCTAAGAAAGTCCGAATATTACGTAGCGGGGTGACTGGATTGCCACAACTACCGTCCTCCTTTAAAAGAGAATATCTATCGGTTGAGTTAATTTATTGCTTCTTCCTCGTAAATAAGATCCTAGATTCAACTCTTACAAACGGAGAAAATTTATGATCGGAAGAATTTTACGTTTTAATCAAACATAATAATTCAATTATGAAGTAATCATGATCTAATAAACTTATGAATACAAATGTTGTGAAAAAAAAAAAACAATATGTGGAATCGAATTTTTGTAATATTTTCTACAATTCCTCCTTTTTTCTAATTTTCTATTTTATTAACCACCGTCGCAGAAAGACGGAATCCTTTATTAAATTACAATTTAATTACGATTCCAATGAAGAAATGGTGTTGGCCCAGTTGGGACAAAACACAGAGCCGTAAATTATTTTGTCATTTTATTGCCAACCCCGACATTGACAACAGTTTGTACATTGCACGCTTTCAATATTTTCTTTTTCTTTTTTTTTTTAAAGTAAGATAGGAGGTAACAGTAGCGATGATCTAGTTACTAAATCATATAATGTTCTGATTTTCGTATTCAACTGTAAATATGTCGAACAAATTGAATAATCGGTACAAATACTTAATTCGTCAACGTAACAACTCCATTACCGAATGTTAATTGTGTTGTCGTCTCTTCCCAATATTTTGTCAAACTCTGAACAAATAATCGCAAATTCCGTCATGTTTTATTTATTAACTTATCGTCCGTTTTTTCTGACTTTTATCGAAAGGATATGTTTCAATTTTAATTTTGAATTTCAATCCTTGAATGGTTCAATTCATGTGTAGCTCGTCGATGTCCCTTGGAGAACTTCTTTCGTCAAGTCTTTTCTTTATCATTTTTTGTTCAATTTCAAGAATGCCCATAAACTTAAAAACGTATGAGGAAAATGAAATAAGAAGGTACGATAAATTTCACTGATAAGAATTGAATTCGAACCTCTTAATTCAAGGTCGAGTGTAATGACAAGTGTAATGACACTGTCTCAGATTCTATTTTATCTTTTTATTATTTTTAATATCATCTTTAATTTTTTGTTCTTTTATATGTCATGCACCAAATTGTGCAATTCGAAATCTTGTATATATATTTTGATCCTATATAAATGAAAATTAATGTAATACATTTTTTAGGTTACAAAAACAGTGTATGTGTATATAAGAAGATTGTAAGAAGAGAATATTAATGGGGTGTGCAAGAAAACCGGCTCGTGAAGAATCGAACCGAAAAAGAACCGGTTATTTTAGGATGGGAAACAATTCGGCTTATTCTAAGTGTAATTGATTAAGTTAATCGGTTCAAGCTAAACTGAACCAGTTTAAAATATAATTAAAATAAAAAAAATATAATAATAATTAATTTGTCAGTTGAGACTGGTTCAGTCCAGTTCGAACCCAACCAAACTAAATCATTTATTTTTTGAAAAATTTAACATATAAAAATCATTCATTACTGTTCTATTTTTTTAAAATAAAATAAAAATAGTTAACTGAAATAATTTAAAACAATTATTTCCTAAAACCGATTCTAGTTCGAATTTAGTATACCAGGTTGAACCGATTTTTGCACATCCCCGGGGATTAAAGGGAAAGTCCTCGAATAAAATTTAATCCCGAACACCTTGGTACTGAGTCAATGATGATATTACTGTATTAAACTCATATTCTTTCACACGTAATAATACAATATTTAATGATAAAATAATCCTTCAAAATGACCATTTGAATTATTATTATTACTATTATTATTATTATTATTATTGTGATTGTGGTCCTTTATATATATGATTTTATCCCTCTAGTTTAATTCTATCAACTTTAGCTCCTGCGCTTTACTATTATTGAATTGTAATCCTTATTCTTTGTATAAAAGCCCGATTTCGTCTCTCCTTAGAAATGGAAAATTCAGTCAAACTTGACGTCGTGTCGTCTCTCTGCCGGCCATATGAATGTTTGGTGTGGGCTTGTGAGTCGTGACTGAACATGACATGAGACTTACTCAAATCATGTCTTTAGAAGCTCAAACAATGACATTTAGATCTCGATCGTGTCTCCATCTACTCGTTGTCACGATCGATTGAAGCCCGCCTTGACATCACTACCAGTGGCTCGGCTCCATAAACTAGCTACCGACAACAACTCGGAGGCTTTATCGGAGCATGGAGACTTGTCTAATTTCATGGCGAGATCGTACTTCTCATATCAGAAGTCAAATATGAACCTCTAAAATCGAAAATTTTCTATTTCCTTTTTTGTTCAATGAAGAAGGGTAAATGTTGTCGATCTCATGTATCCCAGTTTTAGAAATATTCTATTTTAAGAAAAATCTTATGAAAATTAAAAATTTTGTTATTGTGAATGAAATAATTCACGATTATCAAAATCAATGTTTCCTTCAAACTCATAGACACGGGTTTTGATCTTTCGGCATTGTGCATGCATCAGTCCTTAAACATGGTCTCATGACGCTATATAGACCTGTGTTTCTAGTAAACGGTTGTCTTGGATTGGTCACTTTGACCCTTTTTTAAGGCACCGTCTCTCTTGAAGTTACGGGACTATTCTGCCGAGTTCTTTAGAGAGAATTGTCGCCCACCACCAAGTATTCTCTACCAGCCCCCCAGGCATCTTTTGTCGGAAGTTGTTCGAGTTTTTCTGAGAGTATGGCATAGGTTGCTTCAGCCTCGTAACCCCTTGTACTTAAACATTGGCTCGAGACATTTTATCTACTACTTATCTTGAAAAAGTAGTGGCACTAGCGTCCTTAAATCGATAACCATGTTTAGGCTAGCCTAGTCGCCTCCGTCCTGACGGTAGTTTGAGGTAGGCTTTGAAAAAAGGAGCCATGGTTTAGCCGTAATAAACATGACCTAGTTTGAAGGAATTCCTCACGGAATGATGAAATTGCACTCTCTCTAAAAACAGAGGGACTGAAATAGGCTAAATAAAAGTTTAGGGATGATACAAATAGTGCTAAAACTTCAAGGACCATTTATTAGGGTTGACATTTTTGCCCGTTCCACGAGACTCGACTTGGCGTGACCCATGCTAGAATGGGGCTTGTCCTAACTGTGACCGGATCGGGTCTGGGAGCATCCTCTAGCCTGGCCAGGCCTAACATCCCATGACCCGATCTGTGCTATCCTATTATATTATATAATTATATATTTTAAAATTAAAATTTATTTGACTCATGGGAACTCATATTTTTTTGTTAAAATTATGCGAATTTTAATTATATTAATTCTATAATTTTATTATATTTTAATTTATAATAGTATAATATTTATGGATTTTTTATTTGGATAGAAAGGGGGTAAGATGGACTCGTCCCACGCGAATCACCGCGTGGGTCTCCTCAAGCTGACCCGTGGAGGATCACGTGTCAGGTCGGATCAACGGACCAATAGTATAGGACAGGTCCGAGTCTTTAGATACCCGCCATAACCCATGGTCGAGCCTACTACCTATGGAATTTGACTAATATATGCAACCATTTTTTTTTCTAGTTCTAAAAGAGGTTCGTCAACCTAGCTATAAAAGAATAGAATAAAAGAGAAAAATAAATAAACACGTGAAATTTCACCTATGAGAATTAAATGCAAGATCTTTTGGTCTTAGATCAACAGCACTGTCAATGCATCAGATCCTCCCTTGCACTGAACGTGGACCATTGCTTATTCCTGGCTTTAAATTTTAGCCAAGCTTTTTCACCTCCCACTTGGCCACATCTTAATTCCGCGATGTACGACCAGTATTCTGAGATCTAATGGTATACATTCAAATAGTGTTCGTCTATTATAAGATAAAATTCTTACAAATATACAACTTTCATAATAAGCAAGACTTAAACATGAGGGCTTACTTAAGAAAAAAGGCGTAAAATTATTCGTTTATTAAAAAGCTCGTTTTAGGACATGTTCATCACAGGTAGAGGATAACGCCACTGTTTGTTTATCAGTGGATCCCCTTTACTTCCCACCTAACCATATTTTCTTCCATAGTGCACACACCACATATGTTTTTCAAATTTAACAGACTCCGACTAATTGATGTTCAAGTTGAATTAACTTATCAAAAAATAAAAAGTGAAAACCCTTCTAATTCTGTATTTCTTCTTTTAATAAAATTAGAATCCGAACACTTGCTTAATAAAAACCGTATCGAACCATTTAAATATGTAAAATTTCCAACCGGCTTCAAGAAATTGGACTCCTTCCACCAAAAACCTAAATTAATATTAGATGGTAGTTCCAAATTTTCTTACAAATCAGGTTTTAATTTATTTTTTATCCGATATTGAGATTGGCTCCTCAATATCCGCCCTATCGTAACAACGTGGCTTACACTTGCCACGCACCTTTAAACACCCGTCTTTAATAACTGCCCTCGAGGTGGGCATTTTTTCCTTCCTTCCTAGAGGGGTAAATGACCACGAAGCTAGCTTTATCTTCCGTTCCATCCTCCAGCTGGCAATGTGTGAACCCTCCACATGACAGCTGACACTCAAACCATATAAAATTTTTACTTGAGTCAATGAGAGGTTAGATATATTTCCACCCAAAAATTTAAATTATTAGAAGACAGTACTCGATTTTCTTACAAATCGAGTAATTTCAATCTATCTTTTTTTTATCCGATATGCGATTGACTCCTCGACAA
>JAOYND010086710.1:0-10895 GCA_025802135.1 Lagerstroemia fauriei | reverse complement strand
TCTCAATATCTACCTACAAGCGGCCTCAGGCTGATCCCCGAACGAAACAACAATTCCAAGCTGCTCGTCCTTCGCTAACTTAGCTGAAAAAATATTGCAGGGGGTGAGCTGCTGGCTTAGTGAGTACAAATTGCTAAAGTAGAATAATATTATAAATATAATTTCTTACAAATCACACACATTACAAGATCACAACATGAATAACAATGAAAATGCTTAATTATATTACTTATGCAATGCATAGAATCAATCAATACAAACAATAGCCATGGGGTTGCACTCCCTCTGCGACAAAGTTATGGCGGTATCGATACTCCACTCTCCGACGATACCGCGGCCCCGCAAAATAATCAATATCAATCTTCCTCCCATCTCCCGGTGCCCTTCATCCATACACCTCACACCCCGCGGGGGCTGCCTATTTCCGGCGGTAAGAACATTTTTAAATTATCTGATTTTTATATACCGTTGGAAACCAGAGGTAAATTACCTCGATAGACATCAACAGTAAATTAAATCTCTCTCTTTCCACTTTTTTTTAGCTTTTCTTCTTTTTCTGGCCCATTTCTAGCCCGCCGGCTTAGCGGCCACCATGACTATTTGCAATCACAATCAATAATGCAGAATACGTATGATAATGCACACATTGACATCCAAGTTTCGTAGCAATTAAAAAAAATCTCATTCCTACATATCGAGTTTAATACAATTAATATAATCTATTACATTTACAACATATATATATATATATGCGATCAGCATGCATGCAATGAGACTATTATTATTATTATTATATATATATATATGTGCATGCGACAGCATGCAGCCATGCACTAACTTATTTTATATATATATATATATATCTATATACGAAATGATTATGCATATATATAATAATAACATAATATAAATTATTCTACGATCGAAAAGAGTACTCAAACCCCTTTATTGGATCTTTCAATGAGCTGGATTTCCAAGATGTCTAGTTTCGGTCTCTTCAGGTCCTATCATATCATTAACAATAAAATTAAAATATATTATATATGTTTATATTGAAAATGATTTCAAAAATTATTCTATGACATTATTCACTGTAATTTTATTGACTCTATGACTTTCACCTATCATATTAAAACTCGTGGGAATGCGTCAATCTGACTAAATTCTACTAAACTGTACATATAACATTAAATAATATAATTTATTTGATTCGAATTAAATCTCAATTACTTATGTTTTTCTCACCCGTCATCCTCTCGTCTCCGCAATCTCTCTGTCACAATCTGTGCTCTCTACACACACACACACACACATATATATATATATATATATATATATCTACACGCTTATTGAGTTTAATCTATTCTACCATGATCAACCTTATTACGTTCACGTATCCTATTATCCATATTTTTATACCCAAATCATATCAACTATAATATTCTAACTAGTAATAAAATCTACTAGACTTAAAAATAGATATTATTTACATCCTATTTTTTCCTTACCTATTCCTCCTTTCGAGCTCCTCATCTCCGTTCTCCTCTCTGTCGCACTTCTTCGCTCTCAGACTCTGTTCTGGGTGTTTTAGGGAGAAATGACTGAATGTTTAAAAAAAAGAATGGAAGTGGATATATATGTGGGACTTTGATTGATGGCAGCCGCAGAAGATAAGAAGGGAAGAAAAAAATTTACAAAAAGATTATGGGCTTGTCATTGGGCTTCATGGGCCACAGCCTATGGGCTCACACTAGGTCATCTTGTTCTAATTGATAGCGGCATTGGAAGATAGAGGATTTTGAATTTCATATATAATCAGTCGACTGTCGCCATAAATAGTGTTTACAAATGAGAACGATGAATATAGGCTCATATATTGCGAGATCCCGAGGAATTTGAAGTATTTATACATATTTAAATTTCAAATATTATTTTTTCAAGAAAAAAAATATGAATTTTATATGTTCGATGAGTAATAGCGTAATTTCTTGGTTAAGGGAACGATGCAAGTGACCCCGAGGTTGCCAACGATGTGGACTACGCTATGATCGCTAATGAGGAGCATCAATGGTCCACTTATGTTATTTGTCACCCAGTGCTTATCTCTATTATTTTAAGCCACCTGCAATCAGTTTTGGTGTCTTTTTATGTTTCCGAAATTATCCTTGAACTAATTTTAGCTTATAATACTTTAGAATGGTATTACGGTCCTTTCAACCAATCAGTTACTCAGAGCCCCCACGATCATCTTTCTACCCAATCACGTCCCGGAACCGTCTCTCATTTGCTCCAACTTCTTCAGTTTTCACCCTCATGCCGGTAACAGTCTCTCATTCACCGGAATCCATTTTTTCTCTTGATTGAAGTCCTCTTTTCTCATCTCCCATGTTAGTAAGTCCGATCTATTCCCGGTAGCCTAGCAGTGTCAGAATCAATTTTTTGGAGAAGGACAGCCTCTGTGTTGTTCAGGGACTGCACGGAAACCGCTCTGTCGAAGCCCTAGATTTGCCCTCCACCAATGCGGCCGCCGGGGCAATCCAAGGGCTCTTATTCGTCAGCAATGTCGACCTAATTGTGCCCTCTGCATCTGCACCTTCTACTGACCACAGCCAACACGGCTGCCGCCTGAAGAAGCGTACTCTGTTCGACGAGAAATTTGAACCTTCTTCTCCGTTCGATTATCCCTCGCGGTGGGTTGTTTGCCACGAACGTTGCTGTGAAGGTCTTCTGTGTGGACACAGAGTGGAATTTTTTTCCCGTCATGGCAGAGGAAGAGACAGCACACAAATAGCAGTGGTGAGTTCTTTTTTTATTTTGGACAATTTGATAATTAGCAATAACGAGTTTGTCATGGTATGGACAAAAGGCCACTCAATCTAGCATTTTACGTAGGTGAAGATGAGGGTCTAATACTAAGCATCTTGCTAAAATAATGGCAATTGTAACTGATGCTATCATTCGGGATCCATTTTGCTACTGACATTGGTAGGTTCGCATGTCTCTCACTCTTTCAATCACTTATTTTGCAATCTGATGCTATTATTCAGGATCCATTTTGTTGCTAAAGTTTCGTCAGTTCAAGGTAATACATGTTTGGGAATTTTCAGTAAACAAAGAATTTTTTTATATGAAATATATTTGACCCCTTATTGTCTTATATAACACAAGAAATAGAGGATTTAGGAATGGGATCTAATGAAGGAAATTCGAGTATGCATAGCTCTCGATGTGGGGAAGTACTTTGTGGTGGATGTCAAATGGGATGCAAAATCACTATAAATTCGTTTGGAAATTAATAATGTCGAAGATGGTAGTAAATGCTTTCTATCTAGAGTTCTAATTCACTGTAAATCCTTTTGGAATATTAACGGAGATGAAGATGTTGGTAAATTCTTTTCTATCTAGAGTTCTGTATTATACTTTATATTCACTTGCATATTTTTTGTTAATTCATTGAATTTACGTGTATTAATATTTTTTTGCATCTTAATAGTATTTGAGAATGTTCACCGTGTGTAGCACGGGTCGGTCGCTAGTGTTATTTGTCACCCAATGCTATTTGATGATTCTCCACCGAGGCGGGCTTCATATGTTCATGATCGGCTGATATATTTACTATATATATTTCATGATTCTATTGTATCAAAATAATTATTTATTAACCAATATGAGTTGGTTGAAATTGTAAGACATCTTTTTCTTCAAGTAAAGTCCGGGTTCAAATCTTATATATAGAAAATTTATATTAAGATAGTTTTACTCCTTTAATGGGCTTACCTGACTTAAACTTGGATTAATCAATGTCATTAAGTTTCTAGATACAATGTTGTATATACCGAAAAATAATAATTCTTTATTAATATAAGTAAGAAGAAAAGAATAATAAACAATTTTCAAAAGGGTAATTTCCATTAGGATCTAGTTCCTAATTCAACATAGTAGGGTTTGAATCTAAAATTTAAAAATATTCTTATATAAGATAAGTTTTAAATACTATAAAAATACAGGGTATTCGGACACGATCATTTCTACCCATTACTCCCTTTCTGTTTTTTGTATCGATTGTTTTTCAAAGAAAAGGAACAAAAAAAAAAAAGAGGATGATTGGCAACCGATGCAACCGGCTAAGTGGGCAAATGTGGACGGTGGCTGAGATTCAGTGGACAAATGTTATGAATGGCTGAGATTAAGTAGGCAAATGTTATGAATGGCTGAGATTAAGTGGGCAATCGATAGTTTTTCAAAGAAAAGAAACAAAAAAAGAAAGAGGATGATTGGCAACCGATGCAACCAGCTAAGTGGGCAAATGTGGACAATGGCTGAGATTAAGTGGACAAATGTTATGAATGGCGGAGATTAAGTGGGCAAATGTTATGAATGGCTAAGATTCTATTGTATCAAAATAATTATTTATTAACCAATATGAGTTGGTTGAGATTGTAAGATATCTTTTTCTCTTAAGTAAAGTCCGGGTTCAAATCTTATACATAGAAAATTTATATTAATAGAGTTTTACCCCTTTAATATGCTTATCGGACTTAAACCTGAATTAATCAATGCCATTAAATTTCTGGATACAAGGTTGTATATACCAAAAAAATAATTCTTTATTAATATAAGTAAGAAGAAAAGAATAATAAATAGTTTTCAAAATGGTAATTTCCATTAGGATCTAGTTCCTAATTCAACATAGTAGGGTTTGAATTTAAAATTTAAAAATATTCTTACATCAGATAAGTTTTAAATACTATGAAAATACGGTATATCCGAACACGATCAGATCTATCCAATACTCCCTTTCTGTTTCTTGTATAGATAGTTTTTCAAAGAAAAGAAACAAAAGAAAAAAGAAAGGCAACCGATGCAACCGGCTAAGTGGGCAAATGTGGACAGTGGCTGAGATTAAGTGGACAAATGTTATGAATGGCCGAGATTAAGCGGGCAAATGTTATGAATGGCTGAGATGAAGTGGGCAATCGATAGTTTTTCAAAGAAAAGAAACAAAAAAAAAAGAAAAAAAGAAAGAAAGAGGATGATTGGCAACCGATGCAACCGGCTAAGTGGACAAATGTGGACAACGGCTGAGATTAAGTGGACAAATGCTAGGAATGGTGGAGTGAATGGCTGGGATTAAGTGGGCAATTTTTTATGGTCAAAGTCAAACTGTTTCCTCTCTGCAGTTTGCGCCATATAGAAAAGAAACAAAAAAAAAAGAAAAAAAGAAAGAAAGAGGATGATTGGCAACCGATGCAACCGGCTAAGTGTACCAATGTGGCAACGGCTGAGATTAAGTGGACAAATGCTAGGAATGGCGGAGTGAATGGCTGGGATTAAGTGGGCAAACGCACCGTGAAGGAGAAAACCTGGCAGTCAAAGTCAAACCATTTTATCTCTGCAGTTTGCGCCCTATATAATGTGCCTGGGATCAGTAGAGAGCGCAGTGCAGAGGCAAAGCTGAGAATGGAGCAGCCGCCGGAGATCCGCATCGAGCCAATTGCTTCTTCTCCCACTCCAAATCTCCTCCACAGGTTAGCACGATTACTCTAAAGGCTTGTTTGGATTGAGGGTGAGGAGGTTTATGGAGCGGAACGTTATGGAGGTTTATGGAGCGAAATGTTATGGAGGTTTTTAGAGGTGGAATTTTATGGAGGGATGAGATAAACCTCTATAACCCTTCAATTTGGAGGATTGAGAATTTAGCTTGATGGAGATAACCCTCCATAAATCTCCATAAACCTCCTATTTTAATTTACTAAACGAGGGTTGATATTGCACTTCCATAACCCTCCTATTTGCCAAATAAGAGTTAAGTTACACCTCCATAACCCTTCCCTCCATAACCATCCATAAACCTCAATCCAAACAAGTCCTAAGGAACCACTGGACTTTCATTCCATTTTTTTCTCTTTGTTTTTGTAAAATTTGTTAAGTGGATCTGGAAGAGGAGAAACTCTTGTATGTAATAGAAAAAATTTTAGATGGTCCTACCTCACAATGATAGGGAAAATTGCACCAATGATATACAAAAAGTTTTGGAAAAGTTCCTAATTGGTAAAAAAGAAATTTTTGTACTTGAGTGGTACAAAAAATTTTAAAATTGTTCTCTCATGATACATTCCGTTAAGTTTCATTTAACGCCGTTAATTTTTGCTTATGTGAGAGCTAATACGAATGCCACATATATTTATTTGCTGATTTGGCAAACCTTTAATATTTTTTATTGAAACAACATATAAAATTTTAAAAAAATATAAAAATAAATGAGAAAATAATACAAATTCAAGCAATTTTTAAAAATTTCCAAAAAATTAGAAAAAGTTTAAAATTTTAATAAAATTATCTGAAAATTTTTTAAAATTAAGAATATACTATAAAAATTTATTAAAAATCATTTAAAACTTTTTAAAATTTAATTTTTTGTATAATTTTTGAAAAATAAAATATGTAATTGAAATAAATAAAAAACTAAAATTCGATAAAATTGGTCATAAATTCCACCAACAAGTGAATGACACACGTCATAATTAGGCTCATCTAGAAGACAATTGTGAAAATGAAAGTTTTTCTCCCAAAACCGTGACATAACAAGATCTTAAATAAGCAAACTTTTTATGTACTTCAATTATTTATAAATTTTATAAAAATTTTATATTTCAAAATGTTTATTAAGATTTTTCATAAATTTTTATATATTTTTCTAAATTTTTAATTATTTTTATCCTTTTTCCATTTCAAATTTTTTCAATTTTTTTGAATTTTTTCATATTTTATGAATAATTTTTATTTTTTAAAAAATATTTATATGCTATTTCAATGAAAAATATTAAATAGTTCGCCACATTGACAAATAAACATTTATGACGTTCACATCAATTGTCACGTCAGTAAAAACTAACAATGTTAAATGAAAATTAACGAAATGTACTTTAAGGGGATAGCTTTCAAACTCCATGTACCAGTTAGACACAAAAATTTCTTTTTACATCAATTAGGAACTTTTCCGAAATTTTTGTACCATTGGTGCAATTTCTCCCACAATGATATGGTGAGAAAGAAACAACCAAAGTGTTTTGATTAGTAATAATTACGGTAACTGTTCGGGTGATTAACACTAATTTGCTCATTTGTCACATTCTGATTGGTGATTCCTCATGTTATGTGGTGAGGTGGGATCACCTAAAAATTTCTTATGTAATAAAAATCTTAAATAGTCCTACCTCACAATGACATGGTGAGAAAGAGCTAATCAAATTGCTTAGATTAGTAATAATTCTAACACTAGTTTGCTCGTTCGTCACATTCTGATTGGTGATTCCTCACGCTATGTGGTGAGATATGATCACCTAAGAATTTCTCATATAAGAAAAAAAATCTTAGATGGTCCTACCTCACAATGATGTGATGAAAAAGAACCAATCAAATTGTTGATATAGTGTTACAAATCAATAAAATTCAGTTATTTTTAGAGTTGTCTTTTTTATTTTAGTATTTTATTAAAAATCTTAAAATTATTAAATTTTGTTAATTTTATAGAGAGAGTAAGATAAGGACCCATGCTTAAGCATCAAAAGAAAATAAAAATAAATAAATGTGAAATATTGGGATAAATCTGCATAGTTATATCGTTTATTTATAACTTATTGTAATTTAATTTATTTGAATTTCTTAATTTTCAGTAGTAAGTAAAGCATTCTCAGTTATCATTCGTGTACTATGTGAATTTTACATTTTCAATTTTACAATTTCAAATTATTTGAAAAACGTAATAGATTTTTGCTATTAAAATTATATATATAGAGTGAGATGGGGAATCTAACCAGTTAATAAAAAAATTTTGTAGTTAAGATCATATATGCAGAGTGAGAAAAATGATTTAATAATTATTTTAGCCTTAATCTAAAAATTATATGCATGCCATAAATTTTAATATGTAAATTAGATTAAGGGCAAATATGGAAAAGAAAAAACACCAAATTTTACAAACATTTGCATATAATAATATAGCTATTAATAAATTTATTATTGCACCCATATTTTTAACACAATGTCTCATAAAAATTAAAATTTATGCGTCAATGAGTAATTTAGAAAAGTAAAAAAGATACTAAATCCGTCTTGGTTTCAATGTAATATATAGAAGGGGTCTTAAGAAAGATCGAAATGATGGATTCACCCCAAGGGCAATGGTCTAATGGTTTAAACTTTAAAGCCCACCACATGCGATTGAATGAGTTCAAGATCCCACGAATCCCTTCAATATAGAAGTATACTCTTTGGGCATTGGCTTGAAGAACATCGACTTCTTATATTATATTAGATCGTTGATAATACTACGCTGACTGTTCTAGAGATGAGCGCTAGTTATTCGATTCATTTAATATGTTTGCAATTGAATATAAAAGCCTAAATATTATATAAGGAGGGTGGTTGCGTCACTAGTACTGCTATTATTTAAAAGAAATAAAAAAAACTGAAAAGATGAATTCCAATAGACAAAATACGATAAAATCAGTAAAACTTACATAATGTTTTGAAGGCTTTCCTCCTGAGTCCAATAGAGCGATTGGCCCTGTGCCCTACCTTAAGTCCATCTGGTATGGAAGAAAAATGAAAGTGTAAATAAAATAAGCTCTCTCCCACGTGATTTGATGAGGTCGAAGTCACAATTTCAAGTTTCGCTTTGAGTAATATTGACAAATAAAAACTCTTAAACCTATGCGTTGATAAACATTGACTTCTTATACTATACTAGACCTTTTTGTGGCGCTACATTGACAGAACCAGTGTTAGTACTGATTGTTTAGTTCGCCTGATATGTTCGTAGTTGAATACAAAAATTCGAAGATTATATATCAAGGGTGGTTAGGTCACTACTACTGTTTCTCTTCTTTTTTGGATTAAATAAAATTGTAGGTAGAGAAAGAGAGAAGAAAGAAAGAGTGAAATGTAAAAAGAGTGTGTAGTTATATATTGATAGACTTACCATCCCAGCCCATTTTGCTCAATTTCATGACTATTGAAAACTAAATTTTGAGAAAGAGAGCTCAGTACAGTCTCTACCGCTCTCGACCTAAGACCAAGAGACAATGGTTCAATTCTCACCAGTGAAATTCCCCACTCTCTATTTCTTCTCTCTTTCTAAACTATGTACCTCATTTGTAGTGTGCATTACTATGCCATAGTACGTCGATGTAAGTCAATATGTTTGACACCATAATGTTCATGAATGATAGGGAGAGCCAAAACGATGGAGAAGCAACTTCCCACAAGAGAAGACACACAGCTTTCTCCTTCCTCATCGGAGTGCTACTCATCCTCACCCAACTGAAATTCAATGGCCCCGTGTCCCTGTTCGAAGAGTATCCAATCACTATGTCGACTTTCATAATGAATATTTTCATCTACGGGATCGGGTACATGGAAATGGCACGGCAGCTTGCTCTTAGGTCGAGGACGTATTCCATGGTCAAGTACATCGTCCTCGCATCAGGATTCGTATCCTGTGAGCTGATCCTGACAGTCCTGATCCCGGTGATTCCCTTTCTTGTTATCAATGTATGTGTAGCCATACTCTTCATGGTGCGACTTCGCTGTTGCCAGAAGATGTTCGACATTGCCACGGTACAAACTCATCGAATGTGGGATCGCATAACCCACTTGCTTCAAGATCATTTCAATTCAGCTGCTTGACAAGATACAACATATACTGGCTTACAATCAGTAAATATGAGCTGAAAAGATCTGTTCTCATCATTTCTTGAAAAGTTGGACACAATTTCGATTTTGATTCTCACCAGGAGATTGTCTTGCGGGTTGAATCTAGCCATCCTTGTCCTGGTGAATCCATGGCATTGCAGTTATATTGTGGCAAGCTCTAAGTATTGCACCATGCTACCAAGCACTTGAAACTTAAAATCCCAATATGTTCACTTCCTTCAACCAGACAACAAATACTTAGCCTCAGATTGCTTTGCCTGCATATTGTATCCAAAGTCCAATCCAGCTACAATCATTTCTTTTACCTGTTAGTTGTATTCTAGTTTCTGTTATATCAAAACACGAAGACAGCCCCCTGTTTCGAGTTTCAAGTTACCTTGAAAGTTTTCAACAAATCCTGGCTCGAGTTCCTTACCTTGGTTTCAGACTACTGATAGTATATCAAACAGCCTGTCATATTTCTAATCAGATAGGTTATACCAGTTAAAATCATGAACAAGCAATCTGGTCAATTTGAAGATATCTAACCAGCCAGCTGAGTGGAGAGACGTATTTAAGGGTTCCAAATCTTAAGAGCTGATACATTCATATAACATAGTAATTAACTGCCATAAGCAAATATCGAACAAGGATTGCCAATATCAAACTTCAATCCCAGCCTCCCATTATTATACGACTCAAAGGACACTTACTCTGCTTCTTAAAGTCACTGCACAGTCTCTTCGCAGTGACTTTTGCTCTTCCTTACTGCAGTTCCTTCATGAAGTCTTCATTGTCAACAAGGACCTATAGAGAAGAGGCAAATGAAAAGAATCACATTTCTGCCTATAAACTTCTTAGAAGCCAGTCATTGTTAAGATTTTCTGGTTCAAAAGGACATTGTAAGCTAAAAAGGGGTCTCTAACTTCCTCTTGTATTTATGAGAGGGAAACTTACCGTTTTCCAACCATCTGGGTCCAAGAAAGATGTGATCTTTGTGTTTATCCCCGGAATTGGTCCAGGCTGTCGAGTTATCTTGCCCCCGAGCTCTTCGGTTACCAGTTTGACGACCTCGGCACTCTTGTACACATCATCTGTGCCGATGGCAACCTGAGAATCAGTTGAAACATAAGATCAAATGAGAAACAATGCTAAACAATAGACAAGAATTACTGTAATGCATAACTACTAGCAAAGCT
>JAOYND010086506.1:0-10896 GCA_025802135.1 Lagerstroemia fauriei | reverse complement strand
AGAAGACGATGGCAAGTTTGTAAATTTAAAAACTATTGGAGGGTATTTTTGTCAATTCATCACTATTCCGGGTGGAACAACCCTATTCCTGATGGTTTTGTAAGCAATAGAAACACCCCTCTATTCCCCTTCTATTCCTAACTGGAAAAAATAAAACTTGTTTGGTTCACCGGAATAGGACCGGGAATAGAATAGTTATTCTATTCCCCATCCTATTCCACCCAACCAAACATGCCATAAGGCTCGCAGTTTTTGACGCAACAAGATAACGTGGCATCGAGTTAGCCAAGTTAGGGTTGAGACTAATGTGTTCCGTACCTAGACGGGTCGAACTCGACTCATGTAGTCCGTACAGATAAGCGTGTTAAAATGGTTGAGCCGGTGTAAACGTTAAGACATGATTAAACATGTTCAACACAATGTGTTTGAGCGTGTGTGCTGAACCTATATTAATTATTTAATCCATTTACGTAAGAAATTATTATTTTACCCATTTAAGTTATATATTGCATGTTTTAATGGGGTGGTATATGTGAAGATGTACATATTTAGGCACGTTTTAGTTTAATTATACAAGTTAAATATGCCGTGTTCATATTTGATAACCGTGACATGTAAAATATAAGGGTTGTATATGATAGATGAGTTTAGTCAGGCTTAATAAAGATCGTGATAAGTTGAGTCCAGACAACAGTTTCATCAAAAAAACAGGATTTGATATAACCAATACCAGTCTTGATCTGAGATTAAAAAATCATCAGGACTCAGTTCTGATCAAAATTCCTCTTCGTATTTCGCCATTCTCCTCTCCCTGTCATGTACATTCTAATCTAAACCTCATATAAAATTATTTGGGAAAATTGCACTAATGGTCCATTTCCTTTAAGAAATGTTTCATAATAGTGCATTTACTTTTTTTGTTACAATTTGGTACATTTCCTTTATCAATATTTTATAATGGTACATTTTCTTTTTTTCGTTACAGTTTAGTACATTTTCTTTCAAAATTGTTACAGTTTGCTACAAAGAAAATTGTAGTAAACCGTAATAAATTTAAAAAGAAATGTACTAAACTGTAACGAAAAAAAGGAAATGTACCATTATAAAATATTTCATAAAAAAAATGTACTAAATTATAATAAAAAATATACTACTATAAAATATTTCCTAAAAAAATGTATCATATATGTAATTTTTTCAAAATTATTTTGAAAAGTTGTTCATCCCCCCTGCTTTTTCCTGTGTCCTTCTCTTTTGCTAACCCGCTTATAAAAAGGTGTTTACCGCCGTCCGTTTACTTACACGATCTAATTGAAATAATAAGATATTTTTTGCATAATATTCAAATTTTATGAATTAAAAAAATTTATATTTGAAGAATATTATGCTTTTAGTGGACCGATTCAGCACAAATCTAAATTAATAAAGACGCATTAAACTTTCACATGTACACTGGAAAAAAAAATCACTTAATGTGGGAAGAGAAATCGTCATGCCTTACGTAATATTAATAGGGCTAATAGCTCTCTCTACTCCCTAGAGATGGAAATGCCGAGCGTTGTCTCCCGTGCATTTAACGTTCCATTTATCGGATATTTTTTTGTCGCCAGCTACGGTATCCAAACAGGTCCCACCAGTAGCGAGAAGGCATTTTTCAGCCAATCCATACTTGATTAATCCGTTGGTCGCCCCAGGTCGCACACCTGACAATGGTGGGTGAGACTCCCAAAAGGGGTGTCTGCGTACGTGAGGTTTCGAACCTGAGACCTCCTTAAGCGGTGCCGAGCTGCTTACCACTCGGACCAACCCCCTTTGGTTCCATTTATCGGATTTAATTTTTGAAATTCAATCACCGAATCATCCATTACCTTAATCAAGCACACGTGGTGAGCTGCCCGTGACTGGTTTAATTGTTAAGCCATGGTATTGGTGCTTCTTATTTATTTGATGTAATTCATAAATCTGAGAGCGTAGAGAAGAATCTTCACGATGAAGAAATCTTAAATGATCATGCCTTACAATAACATGGTAAATAAGAACCAATCAAATTACTTTGATTAGTATTAATTTTGGTAACTGCTCAGGTGATTAACATTAATTTACTCGTTTGTTATATTCTGATTATTACTTCCTTACGTCACGTGACCAAGTAGAATCACCTAAAAATATTTTCCTTCACAAGATTCTGCATTTCTCGATGTTAGTGCATAATCCTATATAAATTCTGTGTTATATTCTATTAAGATTGTTTTTGGATTTAGTTCTCTCGTTTTAATTCTCTCTATTTCCTATTTTACCCTCCAAATCTAATCTATAAATTAAAATCTTCTATTATATAGTTGGTATATCTCTCGTTCACTGACATAGGTGTACTGGAATACCTCATTTACCCCCTCTCTATTTAATCCTCCTATATTTATGGTAAATGACACTTTTAGTCCTACACCTTTTGCACTTTTATTATTTTTATCCTAAACCTTTATTTTTTATCATTCACGTCCTCAACCTTTTGAGTTTTTTAAAAAAATAAAGAAAAAAGTAAAAAAATGAACGAAAATGAAAAGTATTGGTAGGATTTTACCGATTGCAATATTTCTATCAAAATTAAGATGCATTCTCGATTCAAAATTGAATGATAGTTATTATCATTGTAAAATCTTGACTCATTCTGAGAAAAATCAGTTTTAATTTTAGAATGGCACCTCTTGTAAGTAACTAATATTTCCTTAATCAGTACGAAATATGCTTTTTTAAAAAATAATTTTTGGATATAATATTCTTTTTTGGATGGAATATACTTTTTTCAGATGAAAAAAGTAACGTAGGATTAAAATAGTAAAAACTCAAAAGGTTGATAATATGAATGATAAAAAATCAAGATTTAAAACGAAAATAAAAAAAAAGTGTAAAATGTTAAAGATTAAAATTGTCTTTTTCCCCTATATTAATATATCTCCTATACACAGTACAGTCTGCAAACTCTTATTTTTTAATAATATAATTTCCACCCAATCTTCGCGTCCGTGCTTTAGTTTTACTCCCGCTCCCTCCCCGGCTATAGTTTCACAAGTCTTCGTCGTCGTACTTGCATCGGAGTCAACTTTTCATCGAGTTAGGTGTTGACTGAGTTAATTTTACCATGAAATCACCGGTATCATCTCAATCAGGGACGGATACAGGAAAATTATTCAAGTGACGAAACTCTATAGCGAAGTAAAGTGAAGAATTCAGGGGGTAAAACTCTATAGAGAAGTAAAATGAAGAATTTAGGGAGGCGAATTACATATAACTCAATAAAAATTGGACAAAATCAAGTAAAATTTATATAGAACTTCATAAAATTTCCCGAGCTCAGGAGGGCGACCGCCCCCCGCGCCCCCCTAAATCCATCCCTGATCTCAAAGGTAAGGTTTTGATTCTACTCATTTAACGGTTTAATCTAATAATTAATAATTAATAATTTAAATTAAAAAAATCTAATAATTCATAATTATTCTTCCCATACGTGTTAAATGATCCAGCTTCCAGCAATTAGACCGGAAAATTTCCATTTCACAATCGGGTGCTTCTACGTCCGTCCAATAGCTTCTATATCTATCTTTAGATGGCGGTGTGAGCTCCTGGCCGCCCCTTGTAAAATTTTCATGAGTTTAATTCAACCCTAAGTTAGATTCAAAAGTACAACTGATATGTGAAGTGTCCATCCTTCTTATGTTCTCGTGATTTTCTTTCTGTCGATTTTATGCGATGTTGTAACTCTTAACGGTGCTCTACACTGCAAGGGCAGGCTAAAAGCCTACTAAACGGTTACATCCAAACCAACATGGACTTGTTAAAGTGATACGCGCGTTCCTTATTATCCTTAATTCTCTCGTTGAGATCTTACAAATAGAGAAAATTAATGATAGAGAGGACTCTTATCTATTAATAATTAAGCTGGCTCGAATTAAGGTTAGTTATCACTGTTAAATTTTTAAAGATTAAATGATCCTCAGGTAATACTAAAATGGTAGAAATTTTCCAGTCTTTTTTTTGTATACAAAGAATGTATACAAGCCTAAAAGAGAATATGAGGAAGAATGAATAAGGAATAAAGGGGTACGATAAATTTTTCTGATGAGAATTAAATAAAATAATAACGATATCAACTGTATCATACTCAATTTCTCAGATTTCTCGTCTTTTTATGGTGTCAATGTTAGGCACGGCACATGCATGCACACTTGAGAGACACGGGAGAGTAGAATCTGGGCAACTTAGTGGAATCACTATGGGCACTTGACTTGAGCATTGACCCCCGCGTTGTTTTTAACTTTGCGCTTCCCTTTCCAGCGCCAAGGACAAGATGATCTGTGCGATTTTCTTCAAACCACACTCAATGGATTCCTTGACTCGCAAGACATGCCCATGAAACTGAAACCGCCGTACGAGGATTTGACTCAACCCATTAGTCACACCTCGGAATTCGGCAAGTGGAAGTTACATGGAAACTCCACACAATTTCAAGTGGAAATTTCATGTTCTACTCACTGATTATTCAAAATAATAATTATAGTGTTATTATTTTTTAAAAATGTATTATTAATTAAGAGTTATTTAATTAAACTATTGAACAGACTATCGACCGGACGCTAGAAGCTTCCCAATTTTCCACATCGAATGATTGCAATTCCATATTGAAAGACACAACAAGAAATATAAAAAAAAATAAATAAAATATTTGAATATCATCATGTATCAATTTGAACTTATAAAGTTGCTCAAGTTCAAAAGTCACTTCTGCTTTTAATTATTTTGCTCAGAAAGGGACTCGAATTTGAAATTTCGATCTCACCAGATTATGTATGAATGAATTTTTAATCAATATTTCTTTCTTTTTTTTGGTAAAAGACACATCTTTTGTTGCCATGACCATTTATTATTATACCCCATCATCCACGGTCACCAAACACCCACGATGTGGCACACTAATTTGTGCGCACTTCTTCTAATTGGATTTTTCCGTCTAAGCGTGATCTATGCACCAAGCAGAGATATGGAAAATGTGTACAATTTATTAGTGAATTTAAGTAAAAAATATGCTTAATTTTTAAATTAGATATCTATAATAGTGGATTGTAAAAATGAAAACTAATAATAAATATATTAAAAAGAAAAAAAGGAATGTGGAGAGAGAGGGGTGGACTTTCTTGTATGAGAGAAGTGTGTAGTTATATATCAAATTTTACGACCATATCCTTATTTCATTTCAATTTAAAGGTTAGAAATATTTCAATTTATATGCACAAAGGGTATTTTTGGAAGGGAAAAGTGATACCAAAAAGTGATCTATTCCCTTAAAGTAATATAATATAATATATACTCTAATATTGACTATCGAAAAAAAATATGCTATAATATTAACAACTGCCTCACAATTTCTTTATATATATATATATTATCGAAGTACACCACTCTTTTGGTGTCTTTTTTACTTTCCAATATTGTCCATATACACATAAAAGTTAATTTTTAGTAATCACTAGAGTGAGAGAAAAGGGACATGATTGTAAATACATTAGTACGTACCTACCCTTTTTCTTCACTCTTTTTTGGTAAATGAAGGAAAATATTCATTCATAATTAATAAGGTCTATCAATCGACCACAAAATGACCATTAGCAACAATATCTGCAGTACCCGATCTTACAATTCTGGGATATGAACCTCCTACTACATCAAATAGGACTAGATTTGCCACCGAACTCGGCGGTATATCAAAAAATATAATATCTCGATCTTGATCCCTCGTCATCCTCGCCAGCCTGTCTGTGACTCCATTTGCTTCCCGGTAGATGTGTTCCATCCGGTAGTTCCAAAACGTCTGGCACAATTTCCTGCAATCGCGGATTAGAGGCAACAACATTAAATTAGTATCAGAACAATCATTCATTTGCTGCAATGCAACTATAGCATCTAATTCTATAATTAGAGAATGGATCCCGAGAGCGTTTGGCGTCAAAAGTCTGTCCCTTAGGCCCCAGATCTCGGCCAGGAGGCTGTTAGCTCTCCCAAGATTTCGACAGAAGCCCCTTATCCAATTTCCATCTTCTCTGCGTAAGACTCCTCCAGCCCCTGCTTTACCAGAATCTCCTCCTATCGATCCATCTGTGTTTAACTTAACCCATCCTCTAGGTGGCGGCATCCATCGAACCTCAATCTTTGTTGTGGCTCTATTCTCCTTCAGGGACAAACCTGCATTAAATTCTTGAGCTATAGCCATACAAATTTCAAACAAATCAGCCCATGCAACATTTCTATTAAATATCAAATCATTCCTCTATTTCCAGAGGATCCATATAGATTGGGGAAAGAGGATTTTCCATGGAATTCCCTCATCATACTCATATGCTTCGCAATTAACTCTTAACCATTCTCGTATTGGTAGGTTAAAAGAAGCCTTCTTTGATATAGGCACTCCAAGTTTATTCCACAAGGAAGTGGCCAGCGGACATCTCCGTAAGATATGATCAATATCTTCATGTGTACTCTGGCAAATCACATACCCAGATGAAATGTTGATGCCTCTATGGTTCAAGTGGCTTGCTATTGGGAGTTTCTCATGGCTACACAACCAGAGAAACATTTGGATCCTCGGTGTGGTCGAGCTCTTCCACATCCAATTCCAAGAACCTGGGTCTCCCCTTGGTTCTCTCCCACATGCCAAGCTATATGCTGATTTGGTCTCAAACTGTCCAGTTTTTGAGAAACTCCAGACTCTCCTATCTTCGACTTCATCAACCATGCACCGTGGTATGCTCCTGATATAGTCCAGTAGATGTTATGGAAGCTGCAATGAAACATCTTGAAAATTCCATGAGTTATTAGCATTTAAAAAATCATTGATACTTCTTGATGCCTCATTCCTAGCTAATGGCACCAAAATGAAACTTCTCAAGGACTGTTGACCAACCCATATGTCATGCCAAAAATTTATGGATGTCCCTCTTCCAACTACCCACTTGCTCCCACTATTCACTAACCTCTCGCCCACTTGTAGTGCCACTCTACTGAGATTTGAACCTCTAGATTACACCCTAGATATCCATCCCCATACATCCGTCTAACTAGTCTAGCCCATGGTCTATCGTCCTCCCTTGCGCTTCATGCTAAACTACCAAGCAAGGCCAAGTTCCTCCCCCTAGCCAAGTTCCTCTTCCAACTACCCTCTTTCTTCACTCTTACTTTCTCACATTCTTTCGTATTATATATATAAATTATGTATCAAATCACTCAATTTTTTAAAAAATTATCAATTAATTTTTATAATTAATTTACCAAAAAAAATCATGTATTTGAAAAATTAACTGCAACTAAGATTATATTAAATGGTAAAAATAGGTGCATAGCACGGACCGACTTCTAGTATATATATTTTAGCAGCTATATCCTAGTCGCTAAGAGTATTTTTTACCTTGCACAACAAGGTTCATGGAGACACTTTCAAAGGTGTGTCGAGTTGATATCAACGAGTCCAAGAACTTGAAAGTGCTTTGTCATTACGATGTTTAAGCGCGACTTCAACGAGACATTTCGAGCTCAAGAAACTTTCTGAAGGTTAGAGCAACCTCTTTTTGTAAAACGATAGAATTTTGGGTGATGCTTTTTTTTGTTTGCACCACGCAGTATTCCCAGACCGGCAGAAGTGCACCTCAAGACTAATCTGTGGTCGGGCCGGGATCCTTCGAAAAATACCTGTCAACCCTCCCAACCTGGGATTCGATCCTGAGATCACCCATTTTGGGTGATGATTTATTACTTTTGTAGGAAGGTGATGATTTTATTAACTAGGACCAGCCGAAACACACATCGAGACTAATATGCGGTGGGGTTGGGATCCCTGCGAAAATTCCTGTCAACCCTCCCAACCTGAGATTTTATCCTGAGATCACTCATTTTAGGTGTATGTTTTAACTTTTTTTATAAAGTCAGTGAAAATTTGTTAGATTAGAGTGAAATGTAAAAATAAAAGAAAATTATAAGAATGTAAGATAGTTAAATTAACATCATGGGTCTAATGATGGGCCTGAACCTTCTTAATTAAAAACTATGTGCCCACTACTATTAAGGCCTGGTCATGCCCGCCCGTTACCAACTCTGTTTCCAATATTTATTTTCCTCTTTTTCTTTTTTTGGAGAAATTCTTCAGTAGAGTGGTCAAACCACGTAAGCGATGCCGACATAGCATATCCATCCAATTAGAATTCACCATTTAAATATTTGTTCAATTATGGTTCATCATTTATTAAGATTTTAATATTTTTTTACCATTTATATATTATTTACGGTTAGGGTTTACCATTCATTTAATATATATTTTTTAAATTTTAATAGTCATAACTGTACAATTATTGATTACATGTTAATTCTCGATTGGATGAATATACCACATCAACATTGCTTACAGGGTATGACCGCTCTGTTGAAAACTTTTTGGCTGAATTAAAGAGAATTAGATCATAAATAAAGAAAATATTTTCCACTTTTTCTTGGTTTCGTTGGCAAGGTAACCAAATTTGGATCTTTCCATTATCATCACATCAACCGTCCCATAGCTTTTCTTCTTGGTTGATAAAGCGGTGAATAGCAAAGTGAATTGGTTGAAGTGGTAAGACGTCTCTTCCCCTTAAGTAATGTTTAGAATTCGAGTCTTACAAATGAAAAAAAAATTCACCTTGGAAGAGATTTACCTCCTAGTGAGCCTTCCCGGCTCAAACTGGATTAGTCAAGACCCATTGTAAGATTTTGTATATCAATCATTCAGACCGAAAAAAAAAGAGGTGAATGCTTTGGAGTTATTTCTTATACGTTCATGACAGCTCTTAATACCACCCAGGTCAATCATGGATGTCAGCAGCTAGAAACTTCATGTGGAATCAACGGGAAACTTCATATAGTGAGTCATTCCATGGTATGTGGTCGCCGGTCGTTAACGACCTGCTCTTCCGTCGGCGTGTCTTCGGCGTTGCTAATGGACACATACATGTATGTCAGAAAAAGCCGTCAGAATTTATGACAAATATTTACCAACACATAATTCGTCAATTATTTTTACCAGAATTAAGCAATTTTCTTGCAGTAAGTAACGTCGCAAAAGAATGGATGAACCGCAGTTTGCACAATAAATTACTTATTCCTAACTTTTATTCTTAAATAATAAAAACAATATCTTAATCACAAGCATATACTATCACCTGAAACAGTAACATAGTACAGATAAAAAAACTGAAACCATTGAGGGATAAGGAGGGGGGAATATATCCCCTCCAAATCTGGACCCATAAAAGAGTGTAGTATCTTATATTAATATTAGACTCAAATTCATACTACGCACGAAATTATTAAATATGTAGTTAATTATTAAGTTGTAGCTTTTATTGCATATTTTACAATTTTGTATTAATTTTTATAACACTTTTAATTTTAATAAAATTTATCATGAATGAAAAATAAAATCTATAATTAGAAAAGGTATATAGTAGCTAGTGGTAGTTATACTCTTAAACTGATTTTACACTTTCGTCTATTTTATCATTTTTTTAAGTTTACTTATTAATGATAGTTTTGGAATCTAGAAATGAGACCAAAACTACCATCATTCTCCAGTATAATAATAGATAATAGGTATTCTCTTCTTAGTCTTATTATTTATATTAGTCAATTTTCTAATTAGAAAAATGACTAGCAAAAATAAAGAGAAACATATAATATCCGTGCACTGCACTACAAAGTTAGACACTCCAATCGTTACATTTTTATGAAACTTGTACATACATTATATTTTTATCAAGAGAAACTGTACATTCAAATTAGATTGTCAATAATTATTTAATATGTTAATAAAGGCATCGCATTGTATTTTTTATCCATCAATAATATTTACTTTTTTAATATGACGTGACATTTTTTGCTTACATATCAAATAATCATTAGTCGAACTCAACCCATTATTTATCAACTCGACTCACTTAAGAATTTTTCCACTCTACCGGTCTACAAACTTTATTTACAATATAACCGTTAAAAAAACCCACAAAAAACACGTGCGTGTGTCGTCAAAAGACAAACCCGAGTAAGGATTAACCTCGACTAATAGATTGGCTGAAAAAAGTGTGCTAACTCAATTCAAGCCTCTATAGTCAGACTCATCAAACATCCACCCGACGGCCTTATCTTACAGGTCTGCCACTCGGAGCCAGGAGTTGCCTCAGGATCATATACCAATGTGGTATACCACGGAGCCTTCTTCTGGGAAAACAGCAACAGCTTCCCTCCCAAGATCCCGAGCATAAACCCGATGCTCGAGCTCCCGGTTAATGGGATCGGCACCGACTTCCAGGATCCGTCCCCGGGATCGAACACTGCGAGCTTCCTCGGATCCTTCCACGCCAAGCAGTAGAGCTTCCTCCCAATCGCGGAGTGAGAAGTGACCATAACGCACCCTTTCTTCATCTCCCGCCACCCGTTCGCATCTGCGTCGTAGATGTCGACAGACCTCGAGTTCCCGATCGTGAAGCTCGACCTCCCTCCCATCACGTAGAGCTTCTTCTCGAAGCAGAAGCCGAAGCTTCCTGTTCGGGGACGCCGGAGCGGCTCCGTCACAGTCCAGTTGTTGGTCTCCGGGCTGTAGAATTCAGCGCTGGAGAGGCTTTCGCCTTCTGTACCGTATCCTCCGGCTGCGTAAATCATTCCGTTCACTTCGGCACAGGCGAAGTCGTATCGGGCCGTGTTCATGCTTGCTAGCTTTCTCCAACTGTAATGGCCGAAAAAAGATTGCAAGTATGAGACGTGTGCGCTAAGAAAAAAGGGTTTTTCAATGAAAGAAATCATTTTACTGATTAAAAAAAAAACATTTGT
>JAOYND010086399.1:0-10896 GCA_025802135.1 Lagerstroemia fauriei | reverse complement strand
TGTTTAATTTTTATATAATAACATAGTAATAATTTTTCTCTATTTTCAATTTAATACATATGTATGAGTAATATATACCATTTTAGCTTTTTATTATTTAATGCATATATATATTATTTTCTAACTATGCAGTTGAACCCATCGAACCCGTCATTCGACCCATGAACCCATACCTTGACCGGTTCCCGGTCCGGTCCGATTTTAAAAACTATGCTGCTAACCCTAAGGAAAATAAAAGAAACATAAAATGGAAATTACATAAGGAATATACAAAACTAATTACACATCAAGACTCCCCTCAAGATGGAGAATACAAATTATGTATTCCCATCTTGCTTAGAAGCACTTGAAATTGATTTGGATGCAAAGCTTTTGTCAACAAATCAGCTAGTTGGTTCTGTGAGGTCACATGCATTGTCTTCAGTTGCCCACTTTGTATGTTTTCTCGTACAAAGTGACAGTCCAGCTCTATGTGCTTGGTCCTCTCGTGATAGACCTAATTCGCAACAATGTGTAAGGCAGCTTGGTTGTCGCAGTATAAAAGTGCAGGTCCTTCTTGCTCAACTCCCATATCCTTTAACATCCTAGTGACCCACACTATCTCACAAGTTGCATTGGGCATTGATCTGTATTCTGCTTCAGCTGTGGACCTCGAAACTACTGCTTGTTTCTTTGACTTCCAGCTGACAAGCGAGGAGCCAAGAAAAATGCAAAAGCCACTCACTGACCTCCTTGAATCTGGACAGGTTGTCCAGTCAGAATCTGCTAAGCCCTTGATTTGCAAGGCTGATTTTGATGAGAACAAAAGTCCTTGCCATGGGGCCCCTTTGATATACTGTAGAATTCTCTGAGCTGCCTTCATATGCACGTTCCTGGGAGCAGACATAAATTGACTTAGTCTATTCACTGAGTAGCTGATATCAGGTCTTGTGATTGTGAGATACAACAGCTTCCCAATTAGTCTTCTATAATTCGTTGGGTCAGCCAGCAACTCTCCATCAGATTGAGACAATCTTATGTTGGGTTCCATAGGTACTGTCACAACTTTGCAAGCCAATTGACCTGTTTCCTCTAGTAACTCTAGGGCATATTTCCTTTGACATAAAGAAATTCCTGTAGAAGAACGAGCCACTTCCAATCCCAGAAAGAACTTTAATGGTCCTAGGTCCTTCATTTTAAACCTCTTATTTAAGGTTGACTTTAGAGACAAGACATCATTTTCATCATTTCCAGCAACAAAATGTCATCCACATAGACTAATAAGGCTAAGAATGAACCTGTGGAAGTAGATTTGGTGAAGAGAGAGTGATCGTGCTGAGATTGTGTGAACCTCTCTCCCAATAAGACCTCTAAAAACTTGTGAAACCATTTTCTTGAAGCTTGTTTAAGACAATATATCGACTTGTGCGATCTGCACACTGGGTTGGGAGGTAAAGAGTCCCCCTTTCCCTCTGCATATCCCTCCGGTAGTTTCATGTACACTTCCTCAATCAAATCACCATGAAGAAAAGCATTTGCAACATCTAGCTGAGTTAATGACCATCCCTTAATGGCTGCAACAGAGAGCAATAATTTGACTGTCACTAGCTTGGCCATTGGCGAAAATGTGTCCAAGTAATCTATTCCATCTTGTTGGGTGAAACCTTTAGCTACAAGATCTGCTTTATGCCTTTCCACTGACCCATCTGCATTGTGCTTCGTTTTATACACCCATTTACAGCCCAAAGGATGTTTCCCTTCAGGTAGTTAAACCACAGACCAAGTTTTATTGCCTTCTAAGGCCTCCAGCTCCATTTCCATTGCTTTCTGCCACACCTGCGACCTCATGGCCTGGTTATAACTCACTAGATCAATGTGAGATGAGATTGAGAGAGCAAATTTTCTGTGAGACTCTGAGACTCTTTGATAGTTTATGGAGTTTGAGATTGGATGTGGAACAACATCAGAGGTGGGCTGATTTGATGGGGAAGTTAACAAGTAGCAATGATAATCAGCCAAATAAGAGGGTGGTGTGATTTTTCTATGCGATAGTGAGCTGAGTGGGTGAGTGGAGGCTTGATCAATAGGACTAAGAGAAGTCTCATTAGGTACTACAAGTGGCAGCACCCTTTCAGCAAAGAATTCTTGATGACCAGACTCAGATAAATTTTTTTCGAAAGGAAAAATATTTTCATGAAAGAGCACATGCCTTGAAATGTGAACTTTATGACTTTCTAAATCAAGCAATTTGTAACCCTTATAACCCATAGGATATCCAATGAACACACAAGCTCTTGCTCGAGGAGAAAACTTTGTTCGATGATTGACAGAAGTAGAACTATAGCACAAGCACCCAAAAACTTTAAGATGCTGATAGGATGGTCTTTTGTTGTGCAAGATTTCAAATGGAGATTTGTTGGACAAGAGTGGAGATGGTGTCCTATTAATAAGATATATGGCAGTTTGAATGCAATCACCCCAGTAAGGCAATGGAATGTGTGATTGAAACAACAAGGCTCTTGCAACATTGAGTATGTGTTGTTGTTTTCTTTCCACCACTGAGTTTTGCTGTGGGGTTTCAGCACATGAATGAAAAGCTTGAATACCTTTTGATCGAAACAGGTCATGAAAGTTTAATTCTGGTGCATTGTTTGACCTTACACTTTTGATAGAGGTTTGAAACTGATTTTCAATAAACTTGCAGAAATCAGGAAATATGTGCAAGACATCTGACTTGGTATGTAGGAGGTACACCTAAGTAGCACGAGAGCAATCGTCAACAATTGTCAAAAAATATCTATGCCCGGCTGTAGTGGGAATATGAAATGGACCCCAAATGTCTATATGGACTAAATTGAAGGCTTAGCTAACATGTTCTTTCGAGAGGGAAAAGGCAAGCGACGTTGCTTTGCAGTATGGCATATTTTACAATGAGGAGACAAATGAGGCAAAGAACTGGAAATCTGTAATTCATTATGTAGTGTTTTCAACTTTCCAAAGGATGGATGCCTAAGTCTATAGTGCCACAAGTCACACTTTGACTGAGCTGAAAAAGAGGAAATTGAATTACAGATGACATTCGAAAGATCAAGCAAATAGAGATTATGCCAACGTCTACCCCTCCTAATCATCGAAGTTCGAGCCAGGTCCTGAATGAGACATTCATTAGAGAAAAAAATGAACAGAGTATGCATTAGTTGAAGTAAGTGTGCTCACACTTAGCAGATTGAAATTGAAGGCTGGAATGAACAGGATGTTTTGTAATTCTAGAAAATTATTGAGTCTCACAATTCCTATTTGACAAACTTCTACTGAAGAACCATTGGGAAGTGTAAAAGAGGTGTTCAAGGCATTTTCCAAAGAAGTAAACATGGACAAATCACAACAAACATGATGAGTGGCTCCTGTGTCTATGATCCAGGAGCGATGGGACATGGGAGAATTCGACACAGAAAGGGAAAGAAGACTGTTACCATAAACGTGGGAAGCTAGTGGTGCAGCTGCCTAGGTCTCAAGTGTTTCATAAGCTTGGTTGTGCAGGTGAGTACTCAGAAATGCGATTAGCTGCTGCATTTGGTCTACCGTGAGGTTCCCAGGAACAGAAGCAACGGTGGCAGCAGTGGGAGAGATGAAGTGAGTCTTCAATCCTTCGTTCGCAGTTGTGCCCTTGGCTTGAAGTGAGCTCTGTCCTCTGTTTGGGCCTTGGGCTTTGTTTTTGGGCTGATAACCCGGTGGGAACCCATGGAGTCCCCACGGTGAGAGCACATGGGCCGTTCTTTTCTTCCCCTTCTGAAACCTATCGTTGCTGCACTAGCAACTCCGATTGCCGGTGAACTTCTCGACGAAGACAGAGAAAGCCAACGATTCCGCTGGGTTTGATGCTCCTGCTCCTATCATTCTTTGCCTTTCTTCCTGGATCACGAGATTAAAAACCTTCGAAACTGAAGGAAGAGGGTCAAGCATGAATATTTGTGCTCGTACCCCAGCAAAAGATTCATTCAGCCCCATTAAAAATTGCAGAACTTGCTCCTTTTGTTGATATTCCATCCAAGCTTTCATTCCTCCACACTCGCAAATTGGGACAGGTTGGTAGTTCTTAGGTTCGTCCCACATAGTTTTCAGCTTGGTAAAATAAGTGTTCACATCTTGGTGGCCCTAAGCCAAGTTATTCAGCTGTTGTTTCAACTGAAAAATCCTAGGAGCATTGCTTTGCCAAAATCGATCCTTTAAGTCAGTCCATACAACTTTCGTAATGTCAAAGTATAAGAGACTGTCTGCGATTTCCTTTGAAACCGCATTAAGAATCCATGAGATGACCATGGAATTACACCTGGACCACGCACTTGTTGTCATCTCTGTTTATGCTGGTTGTGACAGAGTTCCATCGACGAACCCTAATTTGTTCTTTGCATTTAGGGCCATATTCATGGATCGACTCTAGGTGTTGTAGTTGGGGCCGATGAGAATGTGAGACACCAGAACCAAGTCCTGGGTGGTCTCCTCTATGTAGAAAATAGGGGCTATGTATATTGTCTGTTTGAGTAGGAGAATCATCTCCGGTTGTGGAGCTGTTACCTGAAGTGGGAAGGTTGGATGATTGGTTTCCCCGAGCCATTGATATGCAACTTGGTGACTAAGCTTGCAGCAAGAGACGAAGCTCTGATACCATTTTACCAGAGAAGGGAGAAAAGGAAAATGGTGAAGGAAAGCTCAACAGAGAATGTGAGCAAATTCATATTCGTCATGCTACTGTCTCATTCCCTTACATTCCTTATATAGGCCCCACATACACCTCACCATCCTTCTGCTAACCCTAAGGAAAATAAAAGAAACATAAAATGGAAAATTACATGAGGAATGTACAAAATTAATTACACATCAAGACAAGGTATCAAAGCGCGGTCCGAGTGTGGAACTCGTGATCAGTTAAAGTGTATGACTCTGGCTAACTTATCGAGTAAGACGGAAAAACCTGACTCATATTCCATGGGCCTGCATCTTCCCACAAGTTATAATATTGACTCTTTGGAAGCGGCGAAATGCTGCTATTTTCGACCAAGCAAGTCTACAGCAAGAACTAGTTCAAATATACTTGCAGAGAGCGAGCTAGTTTTTGCAAGCCTCAAATCAAGCAACGCCCGACTCATATATGGAAATAGATGTTCGATGGGAGCCTCCCCGGAGGGGTGAGTTAAATTGAACTCGGATAGCTCAACCCAGGGATACCCTGGCATGGCTAGGGCAGGCGGTGTCATGCGTGATCAGCATGATGACCGGATAAAAGGATTTGCACGATATTTGGGAACCTCAGCTATGGGCGGTGAGTGATGGATTGATTCTAGCTTGAAATCTCGGTTGTGATCCTGTTGCTGTCGAATTGGATGCTATGTAGGTATATGACACGGTTATAATAAAAACGTGCACAATTTTATTCTAATTCTTGTTATTGTGGAATGCGGGATGCTGATTCAAGTGTCTAGGAGATGCCAGTTAACACATGTACTTCGAGAAGTAGATACGGTAGTGAACTCTCTGGCACGCTTTGAACGAGATAAATGTCATGATCTAGTCTTGTTGGATGTACAGCCCCTTGAGGTGTTAGCTTGCTTGACAATCTAGGAAGCTTTTTACCTAGGGTACTTCCTTTCCGTTCGAGCCCTGATTTGGGAGTGTCCTTACAACGAGAGTATTGTGCAAAACGGATATTAGTACTGACGTAGTGTCACAATTCAATAAGATTAAGTCATTTTAAGATATTTTTTTAAGTAAACCTTAAAAATAAAAAAAAATAATGCTAAAATAATTGAATTCTACTGGTTTGTGACACTATATCAGCAGTGTACTCGTTACATACAAGAGTGCCTTGTAACATGAGTTACGTAATATATTGCTTTTGCTGCCAAAAAAGGTGAACCTGTCCATATTGATTTATGCAAGTTTTTATTCTCTCTTTTCCCTTAAAAAAAAAAAGAAAATGAATAGCTCGGTAAAAAATTTACAATTAAATTAAACCATACTAAAAAAGTAATGGAGAAGCCCAAGGAAAAAACAGAGACTTACATCTTTAGGCCCAAAAGCCCACTGGACCCCATTGTGTACAATTAAAAGGACAGGGCCCATCCTCACATAGCAGAGCCCCCAACTCTTCCCCCCTTCACCGATCCTCTCTTCATAAACTCTGACATGAGAGAATAAATTTAAAAAATAAGCAAAAGAAACGTATGGCTCGGAAGGGACGGATTTGTTGATAAACTGATAACATGCAGTAGGTCAGGTCCAAGTTTCGATTCCCCGCGGAGGCCGGTATCTGGGGATTAATTGCTGGCCCTAGGCTGTATAATACACCGTTCGGTGAATTATTCAATTGTTACAGCACTAGACACAATCGATATAAAAAAAAAACAAAAGCAAAAGAAACGTGTAGTATGTTTCTGAACCAAGTTGTACTCTACATCTTATATAATCCTTCTGGAAAATCATTTGAAATTCTACTTAGTTGATGACATGAGTTATAATTCTGCTTTATGGGAGCTCAACGAAGTGGTACAATCACTATATCAGAATAGAGAGATTCTGGGTTTGGTCATCGATAGATTGTATAATTCACGAATACATCTATTTGCATTCTCATAAAATAGGCAGTGGATTTTTTCGTTCATTAATGCTCTTACTATAACCAAGAGGTTTTAGATTTGATTCTCATTATTGAGACTTTCTGTCCCTTTGTTCCCTCTTTTCTATTATCCCCTTTCTACAACTTTGAATCTCATATATAATCGAAATGAGAAAAAAAAAAAAACACACTGTCCTATTGTGGCCTGAAGAGCCACACAATTCTCGTTGCTATATATTAACTTACGAAAGCAATAAGCTCCAAACAAGTCACCTCGTCATATCATATTTTGTTGGAACGAAGCGGGGAAAGGTCCAAATTCCAAATAGGTATAAGTCATTTCATAAAAACTGTCCTAATCATGCCCAAACAATTCCAAAAACAGGGATGCCATGGCAAAGCGGATGGTCCCACTCCACGGCATGCATGACTTGAGAATAATAACACTAATATTAGTAGGCCCGAAACAATCATGAAACTTCCTACCTTTTTTAGGATGGTAATGGGTTGGGACGGTTTGCGAGTATTTAAAGATCTGGATTCACCCCGCACTCTTAATCCATCCCGACCTATGACCTACCATGGAGCAAACCCGTAAACCGACTTGCAACTTTATTTATAAAAATAATTAATAAATATTATGTATTCATAAAATATAGTTAAATAAATTAATATACTAAAATATGCATAATTTTAATAAAATAGAACCAATATCATCCAATTTGCCAAGGTAAAAGTTCTCAAAAATTAAATAAAAATAATCTTAAAATATATTATATTATATCTTATCTAAGAGTTTGTTCAAGTAAATAGGACGTTGGGTCTAAATCATGAGAAAGATTATGAGGTTAGAGGTTTGATTCCCCTCGAGTGCGGAGATTTTAGTGAGGTCACACACATATGTGTCTTGTTCATGGACTTATTTGAATTCATGAACTTGTGGGGATGTTGTTTATGGGTCTAAGGAGAATACACTCACTGTTGTAAAAAAAAGAAATATATTATAATATTTAAAATGAATTGGGTCAGGACTTATCTCATTCTAGCATAGATTGGGTCAGACCCGTCTCAAATTGAGTTGGGACGGACAAACCCTAATTATCGTCCCTAACTATCTTCGAGTTGGAACTGTATAACAAAGGCTGGAATTGCCATACCTAGCTATGCCGGAGTTGGAACTGTATAACAAAGGCTAACTTGCCGATAATAAAGAGCCGTATATGACAAGAATCAATCTTATAAAAAGGCTTAACTAAGAGCCGTCAATGGCACGAGTAGATCGTACAGTTGGCAATTCCTAACAAGAAAACCGAGATTATGAATTATATATTTAGATGGCAATAGGTGTATCATAGTTTGAATTATTTTTTTCAGTATACAAAAAGCACACACAAGTTTAGAAGGGGATAGAAAGAATAGGGAATAAAATGTACGAGGAGTTCCACTGGTAGGACTCCAGCCCAAGACCTCTTAATCCCAGGTTGAGAGCGATACTAACTGTACCAAACTACATTTCTCATACAAAACCTTCAATTTAGTTACTAAAATCTAAAACATATTTAAAAATTAAAAATAAAGGATTGAAGTAAAAAATTAACATAAAAATATCGACAAAGCAATTAAAACCAGGCTCAGTTAATCTAAATATGAACTGTGCGGAGGATCTTTCAATTGAGAAAATTAATCAAAGAAAATCTTTTAAAAGATATTTTGTTTGTACACATGACTTGAGATAGAAAGTTGATTGTTTTGCGATTAATCTAGATAATGTGATGAAACGTGGTTAAAAGAAGTGATGGAATGAACATTTATTCATTTTTGGAGGGAATGTTCATTCCATCAAGTTAAGCGAAAAACCTATCAAATGGAATGCATATCATTAACTCTTAAAAGTGTGATCAAGTACAGAATGAAATGGGAGGATAAAATACTCATTATTTTCCATTCCACCATTCCATACGATTCAAGTCTACAAAATATAACCTTAGTGGCTTGGGAGACCCACGTAGCAAGGAATAGACCGATGGCTCCGATCCCAATTGGTCTTAGGCATTAGGTGTTAAGACAACCTTTCAGATCTATCATCGAGTTTAGACGAATGGACCAATACGCACCACAAGTATATGTCGAGTCTTATTGTATATGCTTACATTTTCGTACTGAATAATGCTCAAACTCATAAAACTCAAAACCTTGACATATCTTTTTATTCAAGCACATATTATTTTTTCTTTTTGCATCATCTCATGATTTTTCCTGACTTGCTCATGCAAGCTTCTTCAAGCTTTCTTTGCTTTTTTTTTTTTTTTAAAAAGTAGAAGTTCATAAATAACTTGCTTAAAGGTGTATTTTAGAAAATTACATAAATAACTTTTGAGGGACCGCGACTTCACTGCCTAATTTTGTCTCTGCGATGCTTCAGCTTTTCCGGGCCATGCCGAGAGATCCTTGAGTTCTAGCTTCATAGGCTATACTTCCTACATGCAATAAAAAACAATTGAAAGCATATGATGTGGCGAAATAAAACTAAATGCATAAAACAAAAAGGGATTACAAAACTTATTCTAATTTTCGGTTGCCTCCCAAGAAATACCACATTTATAGTCCTTGAATTGATTTCGTGCTACATCATTCTCCATCAAAGTAAGAACCTCCTTAAGCCAAGGAGTCCCCTATGTAGAGCTTCATTCTTTATCCATTCACCTTGAATTTCTTATGAGTCTTCTCATGCAATAACTCTATCACACCATAAGGAAAGAACTTATCACTTGGAGAGGACCCGACCATCTAAATTTGAACTTTCCTAAAAATGTACTTCAACCGATTTTTTTTTTGCTGAATAACTTCAACAGATAGTTATATAAAAGAGCAAGTTGCCATATTGCACTCTCTTACCAAAATCTTTTGTCATACCATTTCTTGGTCCTCTCCTTGTAAACATGTGCATTCTCAAAGGTTTGGATGTGAAATTCTCCAAGCACTTGAAGTGGAGAAGTATGTTTTCTCCGGCCTCTCTTAAATCGAAGTTGGGCTTCTTGAGAGCTCAAAACACGTTGTGTTCCAATTCTAGAGGTAGATGACAAGCCTTCTAAAGACAAGGTGATACGGACTAGTTCCAATTGGAGTCTTGAAATCTGTTTTATAACCTCATAGAGTATCATCAAACTAGTGTGCCAAATCCTTCCTTGAGATAGGGGTGTAAACGGGTCGAGTTGGGTAGTTTATTTGTGAAAATTTTCAGGTCCCAACTTGTTTCAGGCTGGTGTTTTCAAGCTAAAAGTTCGTACCGAGAACTGTTAAAAGGTTATGAAAATTGACCACTTCAGGTTTTGTTCTTTAACCTTTTGAATTATGTTCATATTTGACCTAAACATTTTTTTGGATTAATTCTAGTTATCAATCTTTCAAATATTGTTCAGTTTTAGTTATTTACATTATTTTTAATATTACAAAAGGTAATTAGGCCTTTCAATATTAAAAATATATTTTTAATTACAAATTTAAAAATAAATGGAAATTTTAATGAAAAAAGGATCAAATCCGACCATTACAGTTCAGTCACTAGCAGCATCACAGACTGTTGATAACCTTCTCGATGACAGTTTACAGTCGAGTTCCCACTAACCCCTCTTTTCTTACATAGAGAGTTTTTCTGTTTTTTATAATTGTAAAAATAATTTTTAATTAAAAATATATTTTTAATTGAAAATATATTTTTAATATTAAAAGTCTAATCACCTTTTTTAATATTAAAAATAATGTAAAGGGTTAAAACTGAACAATATTTGAAAGGTTGAGGACTAGAATCAACCCAAAAAAAGGTTTAGGTCAAATATGAACATAGTCCAAAAGGTTGAGGACCAAAATCAAATTTTGCCCTATAAATTAAACACAAAAATAATAAAATAAATTTTATTATAATAAATGAAAATGCTAATTTAAATATTTTGTGTATTAATAAAATAAAAAATATAAATATGAATCAAGATTCAAGTTTAAAAATATCAAATATATTATTTGTGTTGTCAAAACCTAGTAATAAGGTAGATTATTTATTACATATAATATTATACTTTATATAATTTTTAGGTCGGTCTCGCGCCCCAACATTTTTTCAAGTCGGTGGCCGAATTTTTCAGCTCAATTTTTCCCACCTTGTAAGCCACTCTAAATTTATCTCGGGACCCATAAATTTAGTTTTTCGGTTCGGATTGGGTAAGTTTTTTTAGCTTTCTGATTTTTCAATTTTTTATTTAAACCCCTACCTTGAGGTATTCAACGTATTCTTTAAGATCTTCTTGACT
>JAOYND010086296.1:0-10897 GCA_025802135.1 Lagerstroemia fauriei | reverse complement strand
TTTTTTCGGTCTTTGTTAACCTCTGCTGCTTGCTGTAGATTCCTTAGCTTTTCTTCTCTACCCTCCTCCTCCAGTAATTTTATTTCCATTCGATGATGGTTGGTTTCATCTGTAGTTTAAAATTGTTGTGTCTTGGTTGTATTTCCTTTGTACCCAAAGGATTATACTGATCTGTAAAATTTGTATATATTTTGGGTGAACAAGTGGTTCTCAAGAAGTGGAGATCAATTCCATTCAATTCATTTCGCCTTTTTCCTCGCCTGTTCAATGGGCCACAGATCATTCAAAAGCAGGAGCATGGGGTCTTCTTTGGGAATCGAAAACCGGCAGCAGCCCCCAGGTTGAGTTGGTTTCTTGTTACTTTTATTGCTGTTTAATGGTTTTGGGTTGGAAAGGGATGAAGATGGAGTAAAGTGCAAGCTATTTTCCTTGAATGATGGTGAGGAGATCAAAGTCAAATGTTAAGCATGGAATGGTGTGATATGTTGTCTGAGTTTCTAACAGTAAATAAATGGGTTAGGTATGAGTTTTGTTTTGGTCGTTAAACTTTTCGTCTGTCTCTCCGTTGTTTTTTCCCAGTTTACCTCTTGGTTTGGCGCTTCGTCCTTTTTCTTTTAACCTTTTTAGGCCGAGTACCCCTGTTTAGGTGTTGAATGCTGGCCACCAGGTTGGTGCTCTATTAATCCAAAACTAATTCTCGTGTCATTTAATCAGTTTAAAATTGCAAGTTTGAATACTTTTTTAAGGATTTGCATTAGAGTATTTGTGTGTAAGGGTACAACACGTGACAGTGCCGGTGTGGTGTCACCAACCAATTAAATCAAGCCAAATACTTAGAAATTTATTATAAAATTTAAAAGGAAAAAAATTAACCCAAAAGTGACTTGATTAAATTGGTTGATGCCACCACGTGCCAATAAAAGACTTTCTACTCTGCAAAGGTCAAAAAAAAAAAAAATCTTACACGATCCTATCCCATAATGATGCGGTAGGAAAGAACCTATTAAATTATTTTGATTAGTAATAATTAAGACAACCGCTCAAGTGATTTACTTTGATTTGCCCGTTTGTCACATTTTAATTGGTGTGTTCCTTGATGTCACGTGATGCTATAGGATAACTAAAGAATTTCTCATGTAGGACAGACGTTTGCAATTATTAATGCTCTGATACTATGTAAATGTGATAACTGCAGCTAAAAGTTCAATTCACGTAGACCATATACTCTAAATATATACGTGATATAAGGACAATTGAGAATAAGAAACTCTAAAATTAAAATGAAAACTAATCCCAAAAGTAATAATAATTTTTTTTTGCACCACTATTACTCAGAAGTTCTTTTGAAAAGATATTCAATGGTGTTAAAAAACATCGCAGAAAACAGGATTATGACAAAAGCTTTCGCAAAAAGGAAAAATTTAACATAAAAATATAAAAAATGTTATAAAGGTTTTTATTTAGGTGATATTGAAAGTTAAGTGTTAAGCTCCCGTGAGTAATCAATGAGTACATTGCATCCTGATCCCCTTTTCATTCTATAGGACGAGTGCTGAGAGCCGTGCACAGATGTATATCTGAAAAGGACGAGTGCTGAGAGCCGTGCACACATGTATATCTGTCCTTTTATCAGGAATTACACAGTTTTAATTTAAAATTAATATATTATATATATATTTTTTTCAAAATGTTCTCTATGATTTGAATGGAAAGTGGTGTGAATTAACAAAGGGAAAATTATATATATAGTACATTTTTTTCGTTATATTTTAGTACATTTCCTTTATAGAATGTTTCATAATGGTACATTTCCTTTCAAAATTATTACAGTTTATTACAAAACGTCAAACTGTCATTAACACCGTTAATGCAGTTTAGCATTGGTACAACATTAAAGTCGCGTCCATATCAAATCGCTACGTCATCAAGCATTAACGGTATTAATAGCAGTTTGACGTTTTGTAGTAAACTGTAACAATTTTGAAAGGAAATGTACTAAACTGTAACAAAAAAAGGAAATGTATTATTATAAAATATTCCCTAAAGGAAACGCACCATCTATACATTTTTCCCATTAAACAATATTAGACATTTCAGATTTGATACTCACCCTTCACAATTCTCTCATTAATTTTTCACGCACATGTCATCTTTTTTATCTTTCTTTTTTTTTTTCTTGTCCACTGAGGCAAGCACGGGATATAGCCCTAGATATTTTCAAAATTAACAGAATACTTGCACTTACTAAAACTCTTATTTTGCGGTAACTTGTTGTTTTTAAGGCATAGAATATTTGGTAGTGTTGTTTATACATATTTCTCTTTTCTAAAATAAAATTCCGAGAGAAAGATTTATGATACACTTTCACTTTCTTTCTTTATTTTTCGAGAAGTTTCGCTGATTAAATAAACTAATACCCAAGAATGTCAAGCGAGACCGAACCACATATTAAGTACCTGCACAAACACGTACATACGGACATTGAATTCTCACTACGTACATGAGCCAGAACATATCATTATCTATTGTACAAACACTGACTCACTTGGTCTCTAATAGGAGAAAGTTTTCAGTGGAGCGATTATACTACGTGTCAATGATGATGTGTTATATTGGTCCAATCAAAACTTAACATGTAATCAATAATTATATAGTTATAATTACTAAATCCTAAAATTTCCTAAAAAAATATAAAAAATTCATAATAATTGATGAATCCTAATTAGACAAATATATAAATGGTAAATTCTGATTGGACAGATACACCATGCTATCATTATCTATATGCTATGACCACTATATTAAAGACTTTCTCCTCTTAATCACGCTAGGCGTGCCTTACATCTTTTGACATATCCATCCGCCTACCTTTGACCTCCGGAATCCACTTGTTCACGGTCTTCAGATTTATGAGAAACCAAATAGATATGATCAAAACCAAAGTGGATTACCAACAAGGATGGTGGTCTAGTGGTCTAAATCTCACTCTCATGTGGTTCGGTGAGGGCGAGGTCACGGGTTCGAGACTCGCTCTGAACAATATTGCCATAAGAGACTCTTGAGCTTATGTCTTGGTAGCAGACATCGGTTTCTTAGGCTATATTATACCACCTTTGGTAGTGCTATGTTGACAGGGTCAGTGTTAGTATAGGTTATTCAATTTGTCTGATATGTTCGTGATTGAATACAAAAGGCCGAACATTACATAGCGGGGATGGTTGGGTCACCGCTACTACTGTCCTCCTCTAGCTTATCAAAACCAAAGTGGATTGGATTGGTTGAGGTGGTAGGACGTCTCTTCTCCTTAAGTAATGTCTCAGGTTCGAGTATTGTGAATGGAGAAAATTCGCATTGAGAGAACTATACTTCCTAATAGGCCTTCCCGGCTTGAACTGGGTTAGTTAGGACCCATTAGATTTCTGAATACCAGTAGTTCGGACTGAAAAAAATAAATATGATCAAAATGCATAGAGTCATCTATAAATATGATGAAATGATATGCACCAGGAAGTGCTCTCACATTCACTGATTCACATATATTAAAATGAACTAACTGTAATGGAATAGATACCCTTTTAAATTTATCGAAAGTTTTTAGTTGTCTTTTATATATTCAATACAATATTCACAAGTTCACATACTAACTTTCGTGAATGCGTCTAAAAACCTTCTCCAACAAGCCTATTCATTCAATCTAGAACCTTATAGCCGAACTGAGCATGCAATCTAATCAAATTAGAGCAAATATCATCACTACTTGAAACAAAAAGAAAAAAAATAAATATTTTGTTCTCGTAATAATCAATGTCCAACACCACATGGAACCGTCTACAAAAACCGTTGTCATAGAAAACATCACTAAGATATATGCTCAAATGGGTACATATTTCTACGCATTCACGTAACATAGAAATTCCATATTCACTTTGATATGGACTAACATACACGTCCGATTCATTGAGACCCGACTTGCTCCCCTTACGCGACTGACTTGCCTTCCTTCAGGGCAATGGATGCCCGACCTACCTTGGCACCTAGATACCACATAATGGACACCGGACATCCGACTTCCACCCACATGATGGAAGTCGGACAAGTCCGACTCTCCGACTCTCTCCCGCATGAACGTCCACTAAGTCCGACTTCCACCCACGTGGACTTCGGACATCAACTAAGTCCATCTTTCTCCCACATGGACATCCACTAAGTCCGACATCTACCCACATGGACGTCGGACGTCGGACATCGGACATCCTCCAAGTCGGACTCTCACTCATGTGCTCAGCACGTGGGAGACATGACCACACCAGTCCGTTGTACTAATCGGGATCTATATATAACCCCCATCAGGGGGCCAGGTAACTAAGGGACTCCACCCCTCTCCAACATCTCTCCTCTTTCTCCTCCCTCCTCCTCTCCATCAGATCACTCTCTAACTTAGACATCGGAGGACCATTCCGGGGAATCACCCCAGACTTGGCTTTTTGCAGGTCTCCGGCAAAGTCCGCCCATCTTCTCCATCCCGAGGCCGGCTCTGATTTCACCCAAGGATTTCTCAACCCGATAGACCACCCGAAAGTACTATCACACTTTTTTAAAATAAAATTCCGACGTATGAGTTTTTTTATGCACTTTTCATGTATTAAACCCGAATCCGAGACATTATTTTAAGAAAATCCATTTGGTAATAATCCTCATTATTAGTTTTGGTATTTTTGTGTATTAATGCACAGTGCTCCTTTGGTAGTATATACCAGCAATTGTTCCTCCTAGCACTGCCAGCCAAGTTGAAGAGCAACTTAAATGGTACAGCGGGGACAGCACTCCCATCCATTTTCGCGGTGTATAAGACCGAGGCTGGCACGTCGAAAGGTACATGTGACATGTGGCTCAGAATCATCCACATCCCCGTATTCGTACGAACAGTTGATTTCGATCACATTTAACACGATATGGCCTTTAATTTTCTCTAAGTATATTTTGGACGGTACAGAGCCCCGGCCCTCTCCGCTTCTTGTTTGTTTGCTTTAGTGAGGAATATCGGCACGTGTGGAATTCCCTCCATCTTTTCCATTCAATATTTAAAATACAAGAAAAAAGTTTTTGGGAGTTCTGTATATTTGATGTTTAATATCTACGTGTCAATATCACGTCAACTTAAATTAATGGTACGTAACGGAAAAGACTCGATCTTGCAAAGGCGGACAATATATAAGACTTGATTTACCACTTTCAAACATTCAGAACTGACTTGCAAGAGCAGCAAACATACGAGACTCCCGATATTTTTTTCTCTTCGAAATAATACAATTTCCATGTGTTAAGTGAAGGAGGTGGGCGGTTAAACTGGAGAATTTCATCGTGTATGTTGAATTGTCTTATAAGTGGACTGATAGTAAAGTAGGTGACGGAGTTTAGAAGAGATCGTTGGAGATGGAACCGAGCTTATTTTAGTGAGAGGACTACCAAAGACGAATCCGGGTTTATGTCAGATATTGCAGAGGTTGGATGCCGAAATATTATATTCTTATTAATGGGCCTTATAAAATGCTGAGCTTGTTTCTATTCAAAAGTCTAAGTTATCAAGAAGTGATACCAGTTTTCTTATAAAACCATTATTATTCTCTTATATGGTCAATATGGGATCTAACAGTATATATTAAGAAAATCAATTGATGAAACTGACCATAGACTTGTGGGTCTAGAGAATATTACAAATGAAATTCGTTAATTTTCACCCGACTTAAAAGAGGTTAAGCAACTGACAATGGTACCTAATTCCCTTACATTTATTTTTCCAATGTGAGATTCTATTATGAACATCTACTTTTACGTGATAATATCCCCCACACTTAACCGGTCCTCAACAATTTAGTATGAGCCGACCATTTTTCTTTTGCACGAGGACAAGGGGAAAAAAACTGATCGGCCACAGGGCAAAGTTTTCTCTTCCATCTTTGGATTGCAACTGACTACAAGTCAGATATTTTCCTTACCGGAGTGCAAAATTTCTATTAGTAAGAATCTAACTCAAATCATCTTAACGAGAGAAGTGCAAATATCACATGCCCTTCTTCATTGAACTGGCCAACTTAATTACCTACATCAATTGAAGGTGATAAGACAACATGTAAAATCACGATACAGAGAATAGGGTAAAATCAAGCGATTAGATAGGATTACTGAAAATTTTCTCAAAATCATAGAGCTTTTTTCCTGTGTATCCACCTAGTATCGAGGGTCTTTTTTTATTTATTTATTTATTAGATATGAGATGGAATCTCGACATATTGAACCTTATTTCTCATTCCCGATCTCACATCTTTCTACTCATTAACTCTTCACAAACCATATTTTTCGGGGAGATTACAAGATATGACTAGGGCCTCTACATGGACGGTGTAAGCTTGTTAGGTGAGATCAGCTCACCACGTCATCCGTAAACTCCACCAATAAATATTTAATACATTATCATTAATGTCATATCACATTTTTTATATTCATTAATAATATTGAGTTTTAAAACATGATTTGAAATGCTTGCTTACGTGTCAAGCATTCATTTATTGAGTTTACCACATCATTTATGAATTTAATTCACTTAATAATTTCTTAAGCTTACTATGAACAGGGAGTGCAATTTCCATGGCTTTCAAACTGCATTACTACTCCCCTTAAGTAAGGTCTCGGGTTCGAGTCTTATAAATGAAGAAAATTTACTTCATGAGAGCTTTACCCCTAGTGGGCATTCCCGCCTCAAACCGGATTAGTCGGGACCCATTAGACTTCTAGATACCAGTGGTTCAGACAAAAAAAACTGCATTATATTACTAATAAAGTGTGTGCACTGACACCTCAGAATGTTAGTTTTACCCAAAAAGTTTAGATGATGTCCGTAGGATTATCAATTTCTTCTCTAAATGGTTGAATCGATCCACATCTTTGAAAAATAGTTAAAAGATGGGCAACTACTTTTCTTCTTGAAGTGTTTTGACCCTTCCACGTGAGCAAGCCTTTCATGCAATAGATATATAACATGACAGTGCTTACATGGTATCACGATCTAATAAGATTCGATTATTTTAGGGTTTTTTATTTTTAGTTTATTAAAAAAAAATCTTAAAATAGTTGAATCTTATTAGCTTATGTCACAGCATAAACACTGTCACATGATATAACCGTTACACAGAATTCTCTGTCCTTTCACATATATAAATAATTCCCTCCTATGGAAGATGAATCGAATCCAATGGGTTGTTGGATTTCACCGAAAGGAATTTTCGGGGATGCGTTTCCGAATCTTGACCATAAAATTAAAAGACATGTTCGAAACATTTTGGAAAGGAAACATAAGGGGACCTGAGCAATCTCTGCTAAACGGGAAGGGACAATAATTGAATAAAAGATGAAGCCACATGGAACACAAAAGAATCCATTTTTATTACTCTTTGATAAAGGCCATACTTGCGAGGAGGTCCACTGCAACATTTGTACCCATTAATTCACCATCTCATCGAGATCGATATTCAGTGTGTATCATCCATCTACTATAAATGGGTAAGAATCAATCACAATTGATTTAATTTGGATGTGCGAGGTCACCGTAAGACCAATTTTTCTGTAAATTAAATTTAATTGACCCTTACAGATCCATCTAGTATTTAGTGCCCAACCTCGTGGCAGTCTCAATTTTGCCCCTCATGAGAAAGATACACACCTCTAAAAAAATATACGTGACCAAAGGGGATTGATTAAGGTGGTACAATTTCTCTTCCCCTTCATAGGGGTCTCGAGTTTAAGTTTTGTGTATGGAGAAAATCCACCTTGGAGAGTTTTACTTCCTAGTGGACGTTCTCGCTCGAACTGAGTTAGTCATGACCCATTGAACTTCTGGATTCCAGTGGTTCAAACTCAAACAAATGGCATTAAAACTAAGATAGGATCCATAGAAGTTGGGATGCATAAGGGTCTAGAAAATCATTTCTTAACTTTTTGTGGTCAAATTATGAAAACTTATATTATCATTTTCATCCCTAATATTTTGTACAACCATCATTTTTATCCCCCAGTCTAATTTTATCGTCAATATAGTTCTCAATATATAAAAAATCTAACAATTTAGTCATTGGTTATCATTTTCATCTCTAATGTTTCATATAATCATTATTTTTGTCCCCATATGGAAGGATTAAATTTTTATAATTTTTAATCATGGAGGACGAAATTGATGACAAGAGACTAAATTATTACATTTTTTTTATATTGATGAAGACATTAATAATAAAATTAGATTGGGAATAGAAATAACAGCCACATAAAATATTAAGGACGAAATAACAGTTTACTCACGGATGAACTCGTCTCCCCTTGTAAATCATAATTCAATGATCTTATCATATGAAAAATCGTAGCTTTTAAATAGCCATAATTTTATTATAATCATTATTTCTTCAATTTTTTTCCGGTACTCCCTATTTCTCATTTATTTATGGGAAATTTTTTACTTAACATATATTAGACTAGTATATTGAGCTTTCCACATAGTAAAATTAGTAATATGTGGTAAGCTGAACTCTTACTCTCCGGAAATTTTATGATCCAGACATTAGATCTCAAGTGAATGGAAAAAAAACGAATATGAATTAGTGAATTCTTTTTTTTTTTAACTTCAACGGTTGATTGTGAATTTTAAAATTGAACTGTTGACCGATTTAACTATTAAATTTCCATCTAAGCCTACAAGAGTCTCGAACCCATGTCCACCTAAAAACCAAAGTTGATAGGTGATGATACTCAATTCTCTAATAAACTCAAGTTTCTCATTCAACCTAGTCACTATGGGATTTAACCCTCAACACCCGCTTTCAATTTCTCTTTCAATCCTAATAATAGCCAAAAGTAATTACATCTCCCCGAGGTCATACATCCAAGGGTTTGATTTTACATATATATATATATATATATATAATATGTGTATATATATCACGGAATATCTGAGTTTTACACGACTAGTTCACAATCATGAAAAAATCTTAGATGATCTTACCTCACAATGACGTGGTAAGGAAGAACCGATCAAATTATTTTGATTAATATTAATTACAGTAACTGCTAAGGTGAATAAGACTAATTTACTCATTTGTCACAGTTTGATTATGTTTCCTTGCATCACGTGGCAACGTAGGATCACCTAAGAATTTCTCCACTATAATTTATGCTTACAAGTGTATGCAAGCGAGTTGCAAGGCTTGAATCTTGGACGGGAATGACATTTTACCTTCCTCGTACCACCGGTCTACTCCCTTGCACAATCTATCATTTTCTATCTAAATTTAAATATATCCAATTCATCAAATGAATTATTTGAGATGATTTGACTTTTTTTTCACTTAAGTAATTTTTTGGATCTAAGTCATATGAATGAAAAATATCTACGTTACGAGAGTTATATTCCTTAATGGGTTCTTCTAGGTCAATTTTGATTAATTAGAACTCATAGATTTTTGTATATCAGAATATGCAAAATTATTTGTGGTACTTTTTTACTCAAGGGAGTAGACGTAAGCAATCCAAGTTAAGGAATCTAATTATATAGATTAGAAATGAATACGTATTAGTTGATATATTTCCGTACTTCTTTCCGTTAAATAAAATCTAAAACTTCAAATATTATTAATTGAAAAGTTCATAATTGAAGAAAAAATCTTAAATTGTCCTATATCACAATGACGTGGTAAGGAAAAACCGATTAAATTATTCTAATAAATAATAATTAATGCAAGGCAAGGGCAGTTAACACTAATTTAATCGCTTGTCACAATCTAATTGGTATTTTCTCATGTCTAGTGGTGAGACAAGATCGTTTAAGAATTATCTTTTAATGGGTTAACTGAACTCGAATATAAATTAATCATATTTCATCAAATTTTTAAATATCAAATGGCACGAGAGAAAACAATGTATACTAGAAAACTTAGTCCAACTCACTTATAAACATGGACTCCCGTCCTAAAAACAAGCATGCGTGGCGCAATTAACAATAAACTGTGATGTTAAACGCTAGAATTGTTTTCAAGACAAGACAGGGTGGAATAAATTAAATTATATTTTATAAATTAACAAATTGAAAATAATTTAAGATAAATTAATTTGGAAGTAAATTTAAGATTTGAACTTCCAATAGTCTGAACGTACTACGTAGTTCTCACAAAATAAATAAATAAATAAATGATTAGTAAACTATCACGAGTTGTATTGAAATAGTTTGTCACATCTTCTCTGTAAATAAGATTTTAAATTCTAATCTTGTGAGTGGAATAAATTCATAATTGAAAAAGATCCACCTCTTAATGGGCTAACTCGGTCGAATCTGAATTAATTAGAGTATGTTAAGTTTCTAGATATTGGATGATAAAAAAACAATTAAGTAAATAGAAGGTGACTTGATAACATTATTAACATGGCAATCGTGAAATTTTAACTGATTTAACTAGCTGAAAATATACGTCCAAATGTATATTTAGAAAAATCTTAGTTTTTATTTTTATTTTTATTTTTTTACACTGACGCTTTAAGAAAATAACAAGAAGATACCCGAGAGTTCAGTAAATCTATGGTCTAGTAACTATTCACATGCAAAACGGACCATCCGCATACATCGATAATTATTCACGATACATGACGTGACGTGATACGATAAATTTCTAAGCGTTGTAAGCAAAAAAAATAAAAAAAAGTAGTGAGGGGATTAATGATGATAATCATCCACATAATCTGTGGCTAATGCCCCGCCCCAGCCTCGCCACTGCCAGTAGTAGTCGAAAGAGCTGAAATTCTCACCGCTCATCAGAATCTCCGGCAGCTCTATCGTCTCCCAGAAGTCATCCTCTTCAGCCCC
>JAOYND010086193.1:0-10904 GCA_025802135.1 Lagerstroemia fauriei | reverse complement strand
AAAACTAATTGCTTATATTTTCGGGTTAAAAGAAGTTGATAGGTGTAAAACTTGATAAAAGAGAGCGCAGAATAAATCTAGGCATGGAATACTATTAGTAAGAATTAAATAAAAAATCCAAAAAAATAAAAACTCTTAATTTATGATGTATAAAAGATGCATATAAATCTAGAAGTAAATAAAATGAAGAGGAAATAATAAGGTATAAGAAGTTTCACGTATGAGAATTGAATTTAGGATCTCTTAGGTCGAGAGTGGTATCATTGCACACCAAACCCGCTTTCTTAAAAAAGTTCTTAATTTAAATTAAAAGGCATGCCACTAGTCCCGTTTTCTCAGTATTGCTTATATCAGTTGTTTCTCTTGCATGGACGGCGGTCACAGGAAAGAGTCTTCCGTGGATTGTATATATAATGTGATAGATATTACAAGAAGTTAATGAATGGTTAATAAATCAACATAATATTTATAATCTGTCAGTAACTAATTTTTACTATTAACATATTGGCATGTGATAAATGTTGTTGTGGTACACTCGTTGCATGGGAAGGCTTATTTTTTCGGTCTACACCACTGGTATCCAGAAACCCAACGGACCTGACTATTTCCAATTCGAGACGGATGGACCCATCAGGGGTAAAACTCTTTGTTTACAAGACTCCAACCAACGTCTTATTTAACAGGAAGAAATGTGCTCCCATTAGCGATCCTAAAGAGGAAATTTCAGCTCATATCTTGTCTCTTGCCTATAAATAACCAACAGACCCAAGCCAATGCTTCACACAACAAGCTAAGGCCCCTCGTAGCTTTTTGCTGCAAAAGAACTACACCAATTCAATTCAATGGCTCTTAACCTTTATTCTGTCCTCCTTGTTTCTTCCTTTGCATTGTTTCTTGCAATCCATCCCTCCGTAGCTCACTCCAGAAAACTGAAATCAACCAGGGAATCTTCCTTCGCTTCCCTCGACGAGGTGAGGCATTTCCTCCAAGCGTATGGATACATGGAAAGCTCCGAGGATCCCAACGGCGCCAACGGCGACACACTCACCGCCGAGTCATCGCTCAAGCCTGCTCTCAGGCTCTACCAGAATAGGAACGGCCTGAAAGTCACAGGGAAGCTCGACTCGGAAACCAAAGCTAGAATGATGGTTCCCCGGTGTGGAGTACCTGATATTGTCCGGAAGCCGGCTAAGGGCACGGACAAGGAGTCAAGGCTGGGAAAGGTTCAAGTGGTCGCGGACTACGCCTTCTTCAATAGAATGGATCCATGGACGCAGAGGCAGCTAACGTACACCTTCACATCCACCATCCCGTCAGTTTCGTTGGAGGTCCTCCGGGAGATTTGCGCCCGAGCCTTCCAGAGATGGGCAGCAGTGTCGCCGTTTAAGTTCCAGGAGGCCGCTGATGGCGCCCAGGCGAACATCAAGATAGGTTTTTACGTTGGTTACCATGGTGATACCAGTCCGTTTGATGGGCCGCACGGGGTTTTGGCCCACTCCGCTGCACCGCAGGACGGGCGGCTCCACTTTGATGGATCTGAGGATTGGAGCACCTCCACTCCGACCATGTCTGAGGTGAAATTTTCACTTGATCTGGAGATTTAAGTTTGTTTCTACCCAAAATTTAAGTTTATATATGATAGTATCCAATTATATTATAAATCCAAGTTTGCTCTCTAACCCATTTGACGTGGGATTTAACTTTGAATATCCGCCCCACATGGCAAAATGACCTATACCTAACACGTGTTCTTAAACATCTATCCACAGTAACAGACTTTAAGCCAGATATTTTTTTTCTTCGAGTCTAAGGATATGGTACCAACTACCATGAGGTATGTCTTTTTCAACTATCATCGGGCTAACATACGAGTTGGATTTTTCTTCCGTATTCGATAAATTGACCACGGGTTAGGCATTCTTCTTCAAATATTGGGCGTAACTGCCCACAAGTTCCCCACTGCTGTGGCTTCGTCGTGAGCTTGCACCATAACCCACTTTGATATTATGTAAAATTTTCAAAAGATTGAGCTCGTTTTCTCATCCGAAAACCGGAGTTGTTAGGTTGTGACACCCAATTATCATATAAATCCAAATTTACTCTCTAATCCAACTAATGTGTGATTTAACTCTCAACATACAGGTGGACTTGGAATCCGTGGCAGTGCATGAGATTGGACATACCCTAGGGCTCGTCCACAGTCCGGACCCAACCGCCGTCATGTATGCATCCATTGCCAACGGAGCCGTCAAGAGGGAGCTTCAACAAGATGATATCGATGGAATTCAAGCTCTGTATCCTTCCAAATAGATACAGAGCACCGGTCGGCGGCGGAACGACCTTTGGTTGAGACTACCAGTATATGTATGTCCACTAATTGATCATCCCGATACTTGACGCATGAACCCCATATACACAATAAAGTCATATATATCTTAAGAATAAAGGTAAGTGCCTATGGAGAATGATTAACATAAGTGGTCACATAAAATTCCGAACATTACGTATAGCGGAGATGACCGAGTCGCCACTATAACGACACTCCTTTGTGGCAAAGGAGGGGGAAAAAGCTCAGTTGTATCTCGTGATTGTGTGTATTGCTCGCTTGCTGGCTAGCTGTCCATGTAGTAAAGTCAATACTTCTAGCTCGCATTATACATCTTATTTCTACTGAAGAAATTAAAGACATGCTATCGTACTCACATTCTTTTTCGGTTGTGTGCTATTTATTATTTAAAAATTAAATGAGTTTTAATTATTTTATACTTAGATCGAGTGAACTGGACTCTGAATCTAAAAGGGAATAATTTCGAAGGTATTAATTTTACCTTTTTTTTCAAATGAGATTTCCTTTGCTGACCATTCCCTTACATTTGGGGAAAAAAAACAGAGAGAGAAAATTTATGCAATTTTTCCTGAGATGCTTGCGATACCATGATGATCAGCATCATCTTAGCTTAAATAAAAAAATCGATGATAATAATCTTTTTAACTAAGTTAGTTAGAGAACATTAAACATTGTGAAGTGATTGTTATGAAAAGAAGTCATATACTAATTAATACAGAGGATGTGGTATTAGTATAATGGTATAACATTTCAAGTTATAATCAAGAGATTTTCAGTTTGATCTTCATCATAGAGAGAAACTTTTGTATGTAACGAGTATATCGCTTACGTGGTGTTATAATCCAATAAGATTCTATTATTTTTAGGGTTACATTTTTATTTTTATTTCATTTTCTTTAAAAAAATTTTAAAATGACTTAATCTTTTTGGCTCGTGATACCATAGAAGTACTGTTATGTAGTATATCCATTACACATAACTCTCCATCATAGGAGTTATATGCCATTTGTTTCTCTTAATTTTCTATATCTATATTAGACTCATGGGTCTCCCTTATCATCGATAAAAAGCTACAGAAGTTGCCGACATAAAATATTATAGCACAGTTATGAGTTTTTAGGGGGGAGAATTGCAACGGTGGTCCTAAAAGTTTGTCATTTCACCTAAGTTAGTCATATAAGTTTGAAAGTGGTCTTTTCAGTACTAAATATTTTTTCCGTTATACACGTTAAGTCCATTCCGTCACATGTTACTGATGGGTCACTGACGGCGTTAAATCATCATTTTTGCCGTTAATTTGGTTAACGTGGCGGTAATATATTTAATTTGATATTTTTCAACCTAGTTTATTTTAGCAAGCTCTTCTTACCCAGTTCAACCGGCAATGAAACATGATTTTTTGAGTTAAAACTACGATATTTATTTTATTTTTAAATCAATTAGATCGATTTTGATCTAGTTAGGTAGTCGGGTCGGGACACGAATTTGTTGTGTTAATTTTTCTAAATCTTAAAAATCACTCAAAATTTATTTAGGGTCCTAGAAAATATCTTTTTATACGTGTCATGTCATATATTTAATATAAAAAATATCAACTCATGTGTCATGTTAGCAAACTAACGGTAAAATTAGAAGAATTAACGGCATTAGTGAGATGGTAGCGGCATTCTAACGGTAAGTAACGGAATGAACTTCACATGTCTAACGGAGCAAACATTTAGGACTGAAAGGACCACTTTAAGACTTAGAAGACTGACTTAGGAGAAATGATAAACTTTTATTACTACCAAAATAATTCTCCCATTTTTAGGGTGATTTGACATATCTTAATATTTTTTTATAACAAGAAATTTATTTGGTTGAGCCTCATGTAAGTTTTTGTAAAAATATTAATTGAAGGTAGTTTACTGTATTTTTCCTTTAAATAAAATTACATATTTGGACAAAGAATGCTTGATACAGTATGGTATGGTTCTCAAACTAGGATCAAGAGGTCTTAAATTTAATTCTCATATGTGGGACTCGCCTTATGCCCCTTTATTCCTTATTCCTTCTATCCTCTTCTAAGTTTATATAAGATTTATATTTGAGTTTTTATAAACATAGAAAATTTATTGTTATAGGAGTTTTACCATTAGTAAATTGAACCAGCTCAAACCTATTTTTGTCAATACTGATTTGTTTTTGGATGCTGCTTGATGCACATTGAAACAAATATCATCTAACTAATAAAATGATTAAGATTATACCACAAGATCTACATAAATAATTTGGCACGTGCATTAGATCTTTTTTTTAACAAGTTTATTCTCCCTGATCCCATAAATACTCCACAAACTCATAGATTCAGGTAAGTTGATATGCAAAGCACATGTGAGGCAGGGCTGCGCCTTCATAGGGGATTCGAACATCGAACCTCGTGAATTTCCACACAAGTTGTACGCACGTCTTATTCACTTGACCTAATCCTCGGGGTTTATATTCTAAAATCTTTATATTTCCCAGAATCAAAGCACCGAATTCATTTTTATTTTTATCTTTACATATAATTTAGGGGAAAATTGCACCAATGGTACATTTCCTTTACAATATGTTTCATAATGGTGCATTTACTTTTTTTTCATTACAATTTGGTACATTTCCTTTATCAATGTTTCATAATGGTACATTTCCTTTGTTTCATTACAGTTTAGTACATTTTCTTTCAAAAATGTTTCAATTTGCTACAACGAAAATTGTAGTAAACTGTAACAAATTTGATAGAAAATGTACTAAACTGAAACAATTTTGAAAGAAAATGTACTAAACTGTAACGAAAAAAAGGAAATGTACCATTATGAAACATGGATAAAAAAAATGTACCAAATTGTAACGAAAAAAAAAAGAAAATGTACCACTGTGAAATATTTCTCAAAGGGAATGTACTATATATGTAATTTCCCCTATAATTTAGTGTCATGCTGAAGAACCTACTTTCAGAGTTTTAATTATTGTGTCTACAGCAAGGACTCTGTTCCATGTTAACACGATGCATTTCCGTATCTCCGATGGAGCTTACGTTGCATGAATGTGAGATCGAGTTTCTTATCCTCCACATTTCGAGGCTGTAACTCCGATTCCCCCAACGAATCCAATTCTACGTCTCTTGGATTGTATTCCAGATCCCTAGTTGTGAGCCCAGCCCAATGGGCTTGGCCCAGTAAGAAGCCCAATACACATTTTAGGCCTGATTGACAAGGACATGCCATTTCTGTCCCACCGCCACACCTGTTGAATTTATAAGTGAGCCACCGATCATTTCCTATCATTTTCGGCAAAAATTTCACAAACAACAGAGCGCGGAGAGAATTGAAAGAAACGGGGAATCGCGGAGACGAGAGGAAAATGGCAAAAATGAATAGGTAATTGAGATCCAATTCGAATCAAATAAATTATATTACTCAATGTTAAATACATAGTTTAGTAGGATTTAGTTAGAATAATATATTCCTACGAGTTTTAACATGATAGGTGAAAGTCATAGAACTAATAAAAGTAGAATGAATAATACTTTAGAGTAATTTTGAGAATCATTTTTAATATAAACATATATGATATATCTTGATTTTATTATAAATGATGTGATAGGAACTAAGGAGATCGAAAATAGAAATCTTGCAGAGTCAGCATAGTGAAGGAATTGCTCGAAGGGATTGTGAGTACTCGTTTCCGTTGTATAATAATATGTATTATTTGTATATAATTATGCCATCGTCTTTTACGAATACGTATATATATATATATATGTTAGCAACAGATTGCATGCAATTTATATCATTGTCAATATATATGGTGTATATATATATATTGCATGGCTGAACGCAAGCGAATATGAATTTGTAAATGTAATGGACTATATAAATTATATTCAAAATCGATACGTAGGAATGAAATTGTTTTAACTGTTATGAGATTTGTGTGATAGTTTGTGCATTATTATATGTATTTTGTATTATTGTATGTGATTGTAAATAGCCATGGTAACCGCTAAGCTGATGGACTAGAAATGGACCAGAAAAAGAAAAAATATGATAAAGAAAAGTGGAAAGAGAGATATTTAATTTACCATTGGTCTCCAGCTATGTTTAAAAGTAAGATAATAAAAATTACTCTTACTGTCAGAGGGTAAAGCGCACCCCCCGCGGAGTGTGATATGTATATGAAGGGCACCGGGAGATGGGAGGAAGAATAAAATGATTGAGGCCCGGGGTCACGGTATCGTTGGAGAGAGGTAGTGTCGATACCATACCGTCATAACTCTGTTGCGGAGAGAGTGCGACCCCATAGCTATTGTTTGTTATGATGCATTGCATGTATTGCATATATAGTATTTGTGGAATATAATAACAGTTATCCTTGTTGTGATTTGATAATACGTATTCTGCCAGTAATTTTATTTATAATATTATTTTACTTCAGAAATCTATACTCACTGAGCCTGCAACTTACCCCCGCGATATTTTCTTTTCTAGATAAATAGAGGAAGGATAAGTCGTTCAGCTGCTATTTTTGTATCGGGGATCAGCATTAAGTTTTCTTGATAACTAGGATCTCAGGGTATGTATAGTAGAAGTGTAAAGCTTTGTATATAATATTACGACCTGAACTTTTGATTGGATTGTTCATATATTATAGAAAGATGTGTTATGAGTACGAATATGATGCTGGATGAGAGATTATCTGGATAGAAATTTATATCAGGTTTGTTTAATACGAAATATTGAGAAAATAAGAGGAAATTCTGCCGAAATTTCGAGTCGTGACACCAGTGGAGTAGTTTTCATTGCACACTCTTAGGGTTGCATTCCCACGAATTATTGTTGTCTCTGGATTGTGTCTTTGTTTGTCGGTGGACTTTCCATTATATGCACTCTTAGGGATGTATTCCCCTTGTCAAGGTAATATTCACTCTGTGCTTCTTGAATTGCATTCCTGTTATTGGGTTGAGGCTAATAAGCTATACACCACATCCCAGTAAGTCATCACATTTGAGTCACTTAACCTGTTAACCGACTTAGCGTTGTGCACCTACGCTGGTGGGTTTGCCCATCGTGCGAGTTCTTGCAACATTGATAGCACCTCCCAGTTCGTAACAATGACCCTAGGCTCTCCATGCTCCTTACGACAGACTTTTGCGGCAGAGATACTCTTGAAGTTACTATCCTTACGAGATAATCCAGATAGCCGTTAAACTAGCATGACCTGATAGGAACCCGGCCCTTATGTGATGGCGATAAGGATACACATCTAATGCTTGTCATCATAGTACATATTTTCCTCATACATATTGTGTGCAATTACAAGATGGAATCTACACATCTGAAATGATTAGATCTAAATTATATGGGACTTATCGATAGACTCATGAGTTAAATTTTTCTAGAGGAGCGCTCTATATCGAGACATTTTGCTACCATTTCAGTTGAGAACTGTGCTTACCCGGGCTTATCGACTTCTCGCACGCCGAGATAATGTGTCGTCCGGCACATCAGCATGGGCTATTCGGCACATGGGTCGCGATGCCAGGTCCCACCATGGGCGCTTACACAGCCATCGAGGGAGGATGGAGAGAATGAGTGCCGTTTTCAATCAAATATAGAATGCCGGGAAATAGCTCGCCCAACTAGCTTATGAGGCACACAGACTCGTTCAAAACATCTACTTCGAGGGAGTTCTTAGCTTTTTTTAATGATAACTATTTAACAAGATCTTAGAATCGAGAAAATTACAAGCGCGCTAGCATGAGCGCCTGTCTGTCTTCCTTCGCGAACATATAATAATAGCTCACTCAAAAGCCTACATGCACTAGCACGCTCAGTTTTCTTGCTCGGGAGATCACCGAGCACTCTTACCAATATCCTACGATTTCTTCGGGATTGTCCGCTCACAGCATGAGGGAAGCTAGAGAAGCGCATACAAAGACAGAAAGAAGCCAAAATACCCAGTAGGAGAAGTGTTGCCATGGCGATAAGCCAACCAGAAAAACAGAGTTCAGAGGGAATCACCACATCAAATAATGATGATAATAATAAGAGAAAAAGACGTCAGGAATCCTACATGTTTGTCGATTCTTATAAGTGAGTCATACATACTTCAAAATGATAAATCAATTTCTACATCGAGTTATTTCCGTCACCTACCGTCAATGCCACGTCAATGTCAGGTCAGCTTAAAATAATAGTAGGTGACGAAAATAATTCGGTGTTGTAACGCGGGCAACATATAGGACTTGATTATTAACTTTAAAGCATTTAGAACTCATTTGCAAGAATCGATAAATATATATGATTCATGATGTCTTTCTCTCATAATAATAATATAGTATAACGACCTGCATATAAAACAAAACTGTATTCGTTAATGAGTGATAACAATGGAATTCTTATATATTTATCCTTTTTAGCAATTGAGGCTAATATATTTGAAAATGGCTGATTCAATCCTATAAAATTTGTTTTGTTACACTTTCAATCTGATCCGTCATTGCTTTGCTTACGTGCATTTCATGCCGTTAATGATTTTATTAATGGAATAGTGATGATTTGAACTAAATATGTAATGAAACTGATCTTATATGATTGAATTAGACATTTTCATACAAGTAGTACTCTATTGCTAAAAAGAACAAACATATAAGATTTTCAGTGTATTTTTCGTTATTTTTAAGCAGCATAAATAGCCGCTACATTTTATTCTTTAATTTTAGAAAATTGTGGAGGACATTTTTTGAAAAATGTTTATTTTTTTCGAAAAGCTTGTGATAATTTAATGTAAGTTGTTACAAATATAATTAGTTCTTTCGATAATTATTATAACCTTTTTTTGAAGCTATCAACAACAAATATATCTAAACTTCGACGAGAAATTCTCAAATTTTTTTTAAAAAATCCCTTGGAATAGTTCCGGCTGTCATCCTTGATGAATAAAAGTAAAAATCAAATTAATTTTTTTCTAAAACACTTGACATTTCATGTTAATCCCAAATATATTATTTCAACTTGGTCAGGATAAATAAAGAATTCATAGTGATATCATACTCGATTGGTCCGCCAATATGCAAATTAGATTTCTCAAAAAGTTTAAGAAAACTATAAAGTAAATTCATTATTGTAAAAGTTTCATTTTACGACCTTAAAACCTGATCGTTTTGCCTTTCCTTTAACTTCTCTTGAATTTCACCCTTTTTAAATTGATTTATTCTTAGATGTATTCCGATTACTAATTGTAGGAGAGAACAGAAAGCATGCTTAACATAATCTTCTTAATCGACATTTGTGTTTCTGCTTTTACATACTTTATATCAGTTTAAGACAGCAGAAAGAAGAAAATAACTTTTCTTTGTCGGAGAAAAAAATTAAGCATGCATGCATGCTTGCGTTGCTGCGAGTAAAAAAAGTGAATGTAGGTACAGAAGTGATGATAGACTGCTTGTACCATTCCTTTGTAAGTGAGATATGTTACAACCGTGATCGCTCCGATACCGTCTATCAGGTCTCAAGATGTCTCAAGTGAGATGATGAAATGAGAAATTTGGAAACTTGACACTGGGTATACGTGGAAAAATCCTCGACTGAGAGGGAAACAACCATAGATAAAACATGAGATTTTACTAGATCAAATCAGGAGATGACAGTTTTCAGGGATACCACCAATCTCAAACCCCATTGTAAACCCCACTCAGAAAAGAGTCAATATCCGATCTCTCAAGTTCTGACATCCTCATGCTACCAAGATGTTTATCAGAGATATATCTCACCAGACTCTCTCACCAGGGCCCCAAGGCTCCCGGGTTTCACTGCACAAAGACACACATTCACAACTAGTATAATACCCTATTTATAGATATAAGATCATATCCTATTTGAACTTCTAGAAAATATTCTATACATATATTTTCTAAATCAACTAGATTATTAGCTACAAGATATCCTAATGAAACAACATCCATAAAATCTTCCAAATATCCATAAATATTATGTGTAGGATATTCTGTACTTCCAACCGCGATATCGACCATTGATCGTTGTTCATAAATATCTCGTATCTTGAATCTGATATCCAACCCATAAAAAGTTGCTTCCTCAGTGGATTGTTACTTTGCTGCTCTTCAAAAGGTTGGTCGTGCACTTAAAGAGTTCACTTTGCAATCATTCGATTTAAGAGTCATCACCTAGTGTTGTTAATCGGGCCGGTTCGGCCCGTGAACCAGCCCGTATGAATCGTAAACCGACCCGGACCGATTCTGAACCGTAACCGGCCTAGCCCCTATGGGTTGAGGAACGATTATGGGTTGGGTCAGCAAAATTGACCAGTTGAACGAGAACCGGAGCGGCCAGTTTATGACCTTGAACCGTGACCGGCCCGGCCCGGACTGGTACATTTTCAAAAAAAATTGCAAAGCCACGTGGGCCCCACGCTGCTCCAAGAGTAATTGCCTGCCACGTGGCCATGCTGCCCCCCATGCCACTATCTCCCACGTGGGCCCCATGCCCCCCCCTCTCTCCCCCCAAAGCCAAAC
>JAOYND010086086.1:0-10904 GCA_025802135.1 Lagerstroemia fauriei | reverse complement strand
ATTTTAATTATTTTTGAGTGAACAAATGAGACTCTAACGAAGCCATACATTATTTTTTATTTTTTATTTTAGATTGCGCGGCGGCCTGCCGCAATCGATGCTCGTTCTCGCCACCGGCGATGAGGAAGGACTGCGTCCTCATCTGCCAAGCGTGCTGCCTCTTGTTTCGCTGCGTCCCGCGACCTTCCGCCCCCAAGGACGAGTGTCCGGCCTATCAGGACGGGAATGACAAGGATGGAAACCGGTGCCCGTAAATCAATGGGTCAGTGGGTTCGGTGCTCGACACTGTCAGCTGCGTATCACGTCGAAGTATTATTACTCGAAAAATGGTGTCCTTAGACTAGAAATCCATGCCATATTCACATAAATAATTGACCGTGAATCTCATGCTACACCATGGTCCGAAATAAGATGGTTTTCTTGTCATTTTTAATCTTTTCGAATGATTTTCTGCTTTTCTAAGCCGTTAGATGAGTGGACATTGTCGGCGTTTGTTTGACTCTCTCTGGTGATCGGATGGCTGTCATACAACTAAGAAAAAATATTGATTACTATATATAATATATATGTATATATATAATAACAAGTAGGCCTGAAATATGAGAAACGGCGTGATGATCGTTGCAATCAAGTGACCACCAAGCAAAAAAAAAAAAGACTAAAAATATCATAAATGAGCTTTACTCGCTATAATGATATTTTTCTTGACTTGTGATTAAAAAAATAAGAGTATGATTTTGTTCAGTGAAATTTCTCGTGCCAAGTTGTCCTCTTCTTCTTTATATGTATCAGATAAGGTGTCTCGGCCGAGATCGGTCTCCAGTTACATCCTCATCTTCTTTCTTCTTTAGGTTATTATCTCGAGAAATAAGAAATATATGTGCTCCAAGCCACCTTAATGAACCTCCGATCGATATCGTAATCGTGGTCATACAATAAATCAAATCTTCTTCCTTATATGTGTCGATTGGATGATGGGTTTCAGCATGTCGGGTTGAATAATGAACATGACCATCGGTATGGATCCAAATAAAATGATGATTTTCTTCCTTTTTTTTTTTGGTAAATGATTTTCAGTTTTTTTCTGATACATTAGTTGGGTTGACATTGTCGAAAACATTCGACTCTCCATTGTAATCAGACAGCTGTTAGACAATTGATTAAACAATTTGGAACTACTGTGCTTTATCGAAGGTTGCATTGTCGTCTTCCAGATAACATAGATATGGACAAGCTAAAGTCTCATTTTTGTACGGTAAAGTTTGATAGTCACACCAATTCGCATACGATAGTTTGTACCGATGTTGAGGTTCCGGTTTCGGTTTCTTAACCACGAACAACAATGGCGATACATGCCATTTACGATTTCAACAAAGAGTGCCAACTCGAAGAGCGAATTGAAGCAAGGACAATGTGGGTTCATGGTAAATGGTAAGAAACCCTAATTGCATATTTACTATCTTCGAATTTGACAGATCAAAGTGCCAATCCAAAAGAGAAACAAACAAGAATTTCATATATTCATGTTGCATGGTCAGAAACCCTAATTGCTTAGCTGCATTGTGAATCATTCTCATTTAAATTTGGGGACGGTTCGAGACCCGACCCGTCATCATATATTTCGGGTCCGAGTTTTCAACTAGCTGATGAATGTTACATTCTCGTTTTCATTTTCAAAGAAAGGCTTCCCTAAATGACATTTTGTTGGGATTCACACCCGATATTGATGTCGGAATTTTAGTGCGACCGCAGCGGAAAAACTGAGAAGTAAGAGAGAAACGCGAACACTAGATATACGTGGAAAAACCCTCAACTCAGAGGAAAACAACCACGAACAAAGTAGGAGATTCCACTAGATTAAATCAGGAGATTACAGTCTTCAGGGATACCACCCATCTCAAGCCCCATTACAAACTCCACTCAGAAAAGAGTCACAACTCAATCTCTCAAGTTCTCACGCTCTCACGCTTTCGAGAAGTTTATCAGAAAGATCTCTCACCAGACTCTCTCATCCGGGCCCCAAGGCCCCCGAAGATTAATGGCACCGAGGCACATCTTCACAACTCGCACAGGACCTTATTTATAGATACAAGATCGTATCCTATTTGATATCCTAGAAAATATCCTCTATATATTTTCTAAATCAAACAGATTACGAAATCTATAATATCATATTCAAACGAGGAAACAATATCCACAAAATCTCCTAAATATCTACCAAGATTATGTCCAGGATATTCCGTGCTTCCAACCGCGATCTCGACCGTTGATCTTTGTTCGCACATATCTCGTATCTTGAATCTGATCTCCAACTCGTTCTTCAGGTCTTCCGGTCTTCAAGTTCCGGCTTATGCCGAGACATATCCCAACACATTTGTTTTTGGCATTTTTGTGACTTGAGGCCATGTTTGGCTACAGAGCTGTTGGCACTTCAGCATTTTACAATCAGAAGTTGTATCATTAATAATTGGTGTAGGGTAGAAAAATGGATAGAAGTTCACTGGCATGAATCGATTGAGTTAATTTAACGTCTCCTCTAGTTAAAGAATGTATTGAGTTCTAGTATCGTAAATGGAGGAAATCTTTAATAGAAAAGAGTCTTTACTCTATTGTTCACCGATTCAATTCAAATTGAAATTAGATGAGACCTATTGGATTTCTGAATAAACGATTACATGGTGAAAAAAAAGGGTTTTTTTTCGAAAAGACGCTACGAAAGATCACATAAATAAATGTTATAGACACCCACATTAAATCTTCAATTAATGCAGATTGATTCCTGTCTAAGTTACAAAAAATCAACGCTAATAAAAGATTTAATTATAGTGGTCATCGAGTAACACCTAGGGCAAGACATGTTTTAGATTCAATTCTAATTACCGAGATTTCTTATACCTATTATGTTGTCGGCTAGCCAAGCCTGCAATCGAATCATAGAGTAAATTTAGAAATTCTTCATAGGTGTCTTCAAATTTAATTGAGGTATTCAATTTGCACCTCGGAACCGGAAGAAAAATGAATAGCATAGGATCTAACTTGAAAAGGGAATCAGATTCCCTTTTCTATTGTTCATTTAAAATTGAAACTAGAGAGTAACATGTGCTACGCACGGAATTGTCAATTATTCGTTATATTATAAAAATTAAGGTGACCAAAGAAAAAATTTAAGATTAGAATAGATAAAAGAGGAGTTCAAATCAAATAAAAATGAAATAAAATCGTGGAATTAGGAGAACTTCCAGTGAATAAAGTAAAGATTTTTAGGAAGTTGCGAACGTCGTAAGGAGTTGGATAATTTTAAAAGAGTAAAATGAGATTGTATGGTTAAAAGAATCATGTGAAATAATTGAGAGAATCGTTAAAATAATTAACAGAAATTATGAATTATTAAAAAGAATAAGTATATTAAAATTATGAATAAAATGAAAAATCCTTTTCATATCTTCACAAACCAAAAATGATTGAGAGTATTTTTTGAACTCGAAAATTAGACTGAAACTATTTTGAATTTGTTTAAAGTAATTTAAAACTGAAATGAAAGGCAGTTGGAGCAAATTTACTCGATAGAATAAAGTTAAATTAAATAAACACAAGAAAATTATCAAATTAGGTAAAACTAGTTATTTTCTTCTAATTTATCACTCGATAGATGTTGTAATTGAAGAGTTTTGAGGCGTTTTAGTTTAGATTTTTCAGAAATTTGTTTTGGATTCTCAGGAGTTAATTTCTACCTCTGATTCCTAAGTTTATTGGGGATTTGATTTCGGTATACGAGGGAGATAAACTCTGTCATTTGAGAGAATCAGAATCATTTTTCGCTCAATAAATCATGCAAATGGAAGGAATATTTCCATTTTTAATTGCGGGATATTTTTACGGGAAAATAATACTGAAAGTTATATATGTTTATCATTTTTGGCAATTGAATCCTATAACTTTGAAAATGGCTAATTCAATCCTATAAGATTAATTTTGTTACACTTTCAGTCTGATTTGTCATGTTCCATTAACGGGATTGTTGATGGCGTAAAATCCACGTCAGTAAAATAGTAACGGTTCGGACTTAAAGGTTAACGGAACCGATCTTATAGGACTGAATTAGCAATTTTTAAAGTTATAGGACTCAATTACTAAAAGTGATAAACGTATATAACTTCTGCTGTAATTATCTCATATTTTTACTGATAACTCATATGGGACAAAATAAAACCTAGCTGCTAAGCACATGCATACAAAGTGAATATCAATCGCACCATCTGTTATCAATCAGTAACACTAAATCAGAATTAAATTAAACAAAAATGAGTTTAATTTCGATTTACATATTTTACTTAAAAATCTATTATGATTGAATATTAATGAGATAAAAACACCGTGAGTCCTATATGTTTGTTGATTCTTGCAAGTGAGTCATGAATATTTCAAAGTGTTAAATCAAGTCCTATATATTGTCTACGTTACAATATCGAGTCCATTCCGTCACTTACCGTTACTTTAAGCTTACATAGCGCTGATATAGTGCTGACGTGGCACCGATACACGTCAGCTTAAAGTAACGGTAAGTGACAAAATGGACTTGATATTGTAACGTGGACAGCATATAGAACTTGATTTAACACTTTGAAACATTTATGACTCACTTGTAAGAATAGACAAACATATAGGACTCCCGGTGTCATTTTCTCGTTAATATTAACAATCACAAATTACTTTTCTCTGATATAAAAGACCTAATGAAAAAGAACAAAATATAAAATACGAAATTTCTAAAAAATTCGTGCTTTGAGAGTTTTACTGTCTATTGTGCCGATCCGACTCTAATTTGAATTAATTATAATTATTTGATTTTTAAATCAGATACTGCGAAGAAAAAAAAGAATACACCTCGAAACACTATAAATAAGAGCGCCAATTTGTGTATTCTGAACAGGGAAAAAAATCAGAAAAGAACAGATAGTGCGAAGTGAAAGAAAAATGGCTAGCCTTCCATTTCAATCCTCATTCATCTTCTCCCTCGTTGCTTCAATGTGCTTCCTCGAGGTTTCAAATGTAAGTCCTCGATTTCCATCCTCATTAGTAACCGAGAGAAAATCAAAACACCGACGTAGCTCGCCCGACTCCCGAACCGTAAATCGTTAGGTTATTTATGACCGGCTTGTTCACCAGATCGGCCATGAAAGACCCGTTCGAGAACGGATCCGCTTATTCCAAGTGGCTTTCCAAATACATAAACATCGATTCTAAGCATAAGCTGTTAACTTCTTCCTATTGGGAAGACTTTACACTCTTTTTGTTTGTGGAATGAAAAATTTCCCTTTTTTTACAAAAATAAAAAGAAATAAAGGGTACGAGAAATTTCATTAAATTAACATTGATTTACTCTTTCGTATAATTTATATGAATATTTATTTTTTATAAATATCTTTAGTAATTTTATACACGCGACTAACTTTTTGCCATGCTTGATCTCATCCAATTCAGGCAGGTGGTGAAGGATCACTTACCCCCATAGGTAAGTATAAATTTTCCCTCTCGTTCATCGTTTAAATTATTAATTTATAGAAAATTAAAAAAAATTCGAATATAAAGAACGAAATTTTCTTTTAAAAAAGAATTAATTGTTTTTTTTATACTATTTTACTTCAGAATGCCCGGTGGCCTGCTACTATCGATGCTCGGCAAAGCCACCGGTGCTGAAGAAGCCGTGCCTGGTCCTCTGCAACCTGTGCTGCCTGAAGTGTCTCTGCGTCCCGTCGGGACCTTTCGCCCCCAAGGAGGAGTGCCCATGCTACAACAACTTGAAGACCGAGGAAGGAGTCCAGTGCCCGTAAACTGACGGGTTCACGGGCACGGTGCTTGACTGTCAGTGTATCCCCGTCAAAGTATTATTTGTAAAAGGTGTCCCTAGAAGTCCTCCTTGCCAAATGCCATATTCATATGAATAATTGTCCATGGATCTCATGTTACTATGGTCCCATAAATAAAATGATTTTCTTTTTCTTTTTTTTTAATCTTTTGAATGATTTTCTGATTTTTCTAAGCCGTTAGATGAGTGGACATCGTTCACGTTTGTTTGACTCTCTACGGTAATCGGATGGCTATCATACAACTGAAAAAAATTATTGATTAGTATATTATAATAAGAAGTAGGACTAAAATAAAAACCGAGAATTTCTCGTGCCCGGTTATCCCTCTTCCTCTTATTAATAGGTTTTATAATAGAATTGAACCGGCCATTGCCAATGGGACTGGTCCAACCGAGAACTGGCCACTATAGGTCCTCAACTAAGCTCCGGACGAGGACGTCACGGGCGCCAGTTCATCTCGATCTAGTCAATTCCATAATGTACAATTCAGAAAAATATGACACTCACTGTCAATCCGAAGTTCGAATCCTCGGAATCATCTGAAAAAATGCCTCGCACAAATTCTCCAGCTGAAATGTTCGATCTTAGGAAAGGAATAGGAACCGTTGTGTTCTCTACTGTGTTTGTGGATTGGAAAGGTCGAGACTATCGAAGGACCCGAGCCCGTGCTCAGCTGAAAACGATAAGAATCGAACCCTTATCGACTGATGACATCTATTTTATTAAAAGAGGATGAATAAGAACATAAAAAGAAAAGATTTGGAGTACTGTTTGTTCGAAAACCTACTTGGTTGCTGTCAAGAGTTAAAATTTTACTGATTATGCAAACAGAATCTGACGTGGCATCATACATGGCATCCATTTGGTCATAAAAATTACGAACTATTGTCGAATTCTCTCCTTTATCATGATGATAAACATGCAAACAGATGATGGACGTGCAAACATATGTGCAAACAGATGTTTCCCTATTTTTATGACCAGATGGATGCCACGTGTGATACCACGTCTGGGCAAAAAAAAATAGTTCGTGGTAAATTGGGAAATTCTTGGATAGTTCGTGATTTTCTGGGCAAAAAAAAAGTTCATGATAGATTAAGGAATTCTTGAATAGTTCATGATTTTCTGGGCAAATAACCCATAAAAATACTTGAAAACTAAAAGTCTAAGAAACCCTTAAAAATTCCTAAAACACTCATTTTATATAAATAATCGATATCCTTTTACTCTTCTCGGTAATCGATATAGGAATTTTTTTAAGGATTCCTAGGGTTTTATTTAAGTTCATAGGGTTTCTTTAGTTTTTTTACAAAAATTTGAATTTACATTTTACTACTAAGATTTTCTCCTGTAAATCTATTGATATGGATAATTTCTACTGATATATGACACCACCAAACATTAGTGCACGTATTATTCCCGTAAAGTAAAGACTTTCCCCGGAATGGAATGCCATTTTGCACCATGAAGTTTGACGCCAACGCCAATCCGCATCGAAATAATGCTTAGATAGTGTTTGGTTCGGATACTGTTAGATTACGGGAAAGTTAAGATTGAGAAAAAAGTTTGACCTATGATAAAATTTTCTGGGAAAATGAGTGGTAATATGAAATTGTGGTGTTTAAAAAAATGTAAAATTTGTTGTCAAGTTTAGTGAGTATAGGTAAAATTGCTGTAAAGTTGATTATAATTTAATAATGCTATATACTTTTTTGGATATAAAGACTTCATCAATTATACTATAAAGTTTTAACTCATATAATATTAAATTATAATAAACTTTACAAACAAACGTTGTTATTTGTGGCGTAAAGTGGGTTTGTACATCCAACCAAACACCACCTTAGATCATTACCGCGGATAGGGATGACAATTTGACCCGGGCCCGTGAAACCCGCCCCGGCCCACCCCGCTTTGGGGTGGGTCAGATCCATCTTGTGCAGGGGTCAGGGAGGGTCTCTACCCCGCCTCGTCCCCCCCCTATTTATAATATTATTATGCTATGTAATTATATATATTAAATTGATTTATAAATACTTAAATATTAATAAATTAGATAATAATCATTCTTTATTATCAAAATTATGCAATTTCTTAATTTTTTTAAATTTATTTAATTATATTATCATAAATATATAAATTTTATGTATTATTAACTAATTTTCCTAACCCGACCCGCGCGGGGCGGGGCATGACCCGCCTTGTGATGGCATGTGGGGTAGGTTCAGGTATCCAGATGCCAGGCCCATTGCCATCCCTAGCCGGGGAGGTTTTGTTCTTTGGCCCCATAAAACGGCCTTGATATTTACCATCTTCGAATTTGACACAGAGTGCCACTCCAAAAGAGAAACAAACATGAATTTCATGTATTCATGTTACATGGTTAGAACCCTAATTTGCTTAGCTGCATTGTTAATCATTCTCGTTTAAATCCGAGGACGGTTTGAGACCTGATCGGTCGTCCTCATATATTTCAGGTCCGAGTTTTCAACTAGCTGATGACCGGTACATACTCTTTGATAGAAAAGTGTTTTTACTCCTTAGTTGGCTGATCTAATTCAAATTTGAATAAGATGAGATCGATTGAATTTTTCAATATAAGATTTTAAAAGAAAAAAGGGTTTTTTTTCCGACAATACCCTATGACAAATCACATGAATAATGCTATAGACACTTCCATTAACTTTTCGATTAATGCATATTCCTGTCGAATTATAAAAAAAACCAACACTAATTAAAAGATTTAATTATAGCAATAATCAAGTAAGACCTACGTCAAGATGTGTTTTAGATTCGATTCTAATTATCGAGATTTCTTGTACCTATTTGGTTGTTGGCTAATAAACAAGTCTACAATCGAATCATACAGTAAATTTGAAAATTCTTGATAGGTGTCTACACATTTACTTAAGGAGGTTTTCGGTTTGCACCCCTGGAATCAGAATCAGAATCGGAAAATGAATAGGATAGGATTTAACTTGAAAAGGGAATCTTTCTATTTTTTCACTTAAAATTGAAACAAAAGGCAGTTGGACCAAATTTACTCGTTAGAATAAAGTTAAATTAAATAAACACAAGAAAATTATCAAATTCTGTGTAAAATTTTAGTTATTTTTATATAATTTATATTACTATTTTCCAGTCGATTGATGATACAATTTAATAGAAGGAATGATTCCGTTTCTAATTGTGGGATAATTTTACTGAATAACTCGTACGTGCCTAAATAAAACCCTAGCTGCTAAGCACATACATACAAAGTGAATATCAAACCATTTATTATGGACGAGTAATACTCGACCAGAATTAAATTAAACGAAAAATAGTCTCACTTTTGTTTCACACATTTTACTGAAATCAATTATGAATGAATATTAACAATCTACGGTTGCTTTCTTTGATGTAAAAGACTTAAAAAAAAAAGAACAAAAATGTCAAATACAAAATTTCTCAAACGGGCAGTTTGGATTTGGACAATGACATGAACATGTATACTATAAACTTTCATAAATTAAATTGATACATAAATGGCAACATGACACGCAAAAAACATCGACGTGGATTAATTAAGTTGAGAAATTGATAAACGAATAAATTAATATTAATTTTCCGAGCAGTTGCTTTATTTATTATTGATAACAGTAATTTAATCAGTTCTTCCTCAACGCGTCACTGTGAGATAAGACCATCTAAGATTTTTTTTTTCCGATCTAACCACTAGTATCCAGAAGCCCAATGGACCCTTACTAATCTAGTTCGAGTCGAGAAGGCCTACTAAGGGGTAAAGCTCTCACAGTGACCATCTAAGATTTTTTCGGTCAAGAAAGTTTGATGCCCAACCAGTTTAACTAAGGTCCCGAGCTAGAATTTTATGAATGAAAAAGAAAAACTCATGTTCGGGGATCCAATTTGATCAAGACAGCTGCTTGACTTCTGAATATCATATAATATACACCCGAATAATATGCCTCAAGACATTATAAATAGGAGCTCCAATTTGCGTATTCTGCACAGCAAAAACAAAAATCAATGATCAGAGAGTGAAGTGAAGGGAAAATGGCTAGGCTTATTCCATTTCAATCCTCATTCATCTTCTTCCTCGTTGCTTCAATGTGCTTCCTCGAAGTTTCATATGTAAGTCCTCCATTGCCATCCTCATCAGTCACTGAGAGAAAATTAAAACACCGACGTAGCTCGCCCGACTTCCGAACTGTAAATCTTTAGGTTATTTTATGATCGGCTTGTTTACCGGATCGGTCGTGACAGACTCGTTCGAATGGATCCATGAATTTCAACTGGCTTTCCAAATACACACACATCGGTTCTAAGCATAAGCTTGTTAAATTCTTTCCATTGGAAGGAAGAATTTTCACTCTTTGTTTTGTTGGTGGAATGAAATTTTTCCTCTTTCACGAATGAGTAGTCTTTGTCGGAAGGAAACGGAATAACGGGTACGATAAATTTTACTAAATCAAATATAAATGATAATATGACGATATTTTTTCCTGTCTATATATTTTTATATAAATATCTTTAGTAATTTTATACATGCGACTAACTTTTTGTTGGTGGAACGAAATTTTCATTTTTTTTTTACCATAGAGTACGTAGTCATATTAGGAGAAATCGGAATAACGGGTACGAGAAATTTCACTAAATCAACTATATACGATAATATAACGATATTTTTTCGGTGATTATGACTATATCAAATTCATTTTTTAAAAATATTTTTATTAATTTTATAGACGCGACTAATTTTTTGCTGTGCTTGATCTCATCCAATTCAGGCAGGCGGTGAAGGATCACTTGCCCTCGAAGGTACGTATAAATTTTCCCTCTCGTTCATCGTTTAAATTAATAATTTAGAAAAGAACTTAAATTCTTTTTTTTGCGAATTCAAAAGGGACACCTTAAATTTTTAAAGTTAAAAGAGCCTTTTTTTTTTTCTTTTAAAAAACAGAATTAATTGTTTTTTTTTTCTTTTTCACTTCAGCATGCCCCCTGGCCTGCACCCTCCGATGCTTGGCAGTGCCA
>JAOYND010085989.1:0-20434 GCA_025802135.1 Lagerstroemia fauriei | reverse complement strand
GAGTCAAAGTCAGCCGCGTCTTCTGAATTATGAGTCACGAACACGCCATAGCATAAGCAGAAGAGAATATCCATCAAAGGATCTGGCGTGTTTGTGACTCATAATTCAGAAGACTCGACTGACTTTGACTCTTAAAAGCAGAATGAGGTGGAGAAAATTTTAGCTAAATTACACCAACACATACTTTTTTCACATAATTCGGAATCATGTTAGCATTTAAGAACGTGAGAACATAATTTCAAACTCGGCGAATATTGTGTAGGCATCAATAATTATGGTTCACATCTTTTTTTGATGTCATATGAATTTTCGGTAACATATAATCCCAATTTTCTGATTTTTCTCTAACTCCATTCAGATGAAGCTCGTCAAGGGGAGCGGAAGAGGAGGACTAGGAGGATGCGGTGTTGAAATTAACTTTGTTTGGACAATATTTGGTAAAAAGAGTGAAAAAAAAATTAACTTCGACTGAATTTACCTTATTATTTAGTACACAAACTACCATTTAAATTCATCTTAGCCTATCTTGGTCATCTCACGACAGATCTCTGGCGAGGGAGTGCACAAAATTAAGGACGCTATAAAATCTTGAGTAATTAATGGAGGTGATTGCAAAGAACTATGCAAAGTCATGTGCTGAGTCAAGTTCGTTCGTAGAAGGCCAAATTATAAAGTAGCTTTCATAGATCTCTCTACGTCATTATGTTCGCCAGCTTTAAACTTGTCCATCTCAATTTGTTTCTTAGAGTCAAAGTCGACCAAGACTTGTGAATTGTGAGTGACGAACACGGCATACCATCTGAGTATAACCATCAAAATATGAGTACGTTTCGACTCGGTGGATGCTTTGTAGGTGTTTACATTTTACTGATTGATGCTATATAAATTTCGGTGACAAATCCCAACTTTTTGATTTTTCCCTAGACATACATCCACATCTCCTTCATCCCTATAATTAATCCACTTTGATCAAATGTTACTTGAAATTTCGGTAACATAAATATTGTCACGTGATATACCCGTTACAGAAAAAAGTCTCTCCAATTTAGTCAAATTTTAATAAATAACTATACTAAATTAATACATTTATGAAAATTTGTACTAAATTTAATATTTACCAGTAATAAATATATGAAAAAACATCGAAATAAATATAGAGTTGTTAATATGATAAAAAAATGAAAAAAATGTTGACGTGGTATCACAAATAAATAAGATTCAGTCATTTTGATATTTTTTCAGTAAAATCCTAAAAATTAAAAAATAATCGTAAAAATAACTAAATCTCATTAGTTTGTGATATCATATTAGCACTATCAAGTGGTATACCCGTTACACACAGGATTTTCTGCCTATTAAGGACCACGAATACCTCTCGTAGTGGACTAGATAGACACCACGATTCTGAAAGATGTTGTCCCAAGTACTCTAAATCCTGAACGCGAGTCCACTGCATGAACTATGAATTCAATTAAATACTTTTTTTACTTGAAAATAAAAATATTACCTAATTTTTTCTTTTTGCTAGGATATGAAATAACCAGCAATTGAGCTCACAGTATCATCTATGGACTTAGTTTAGCTAAAAGTTTCTTCTTCTCTTTTTGCTTTTAAGAGTCAAAGTCAGCCGAGTCTGCTGATTTATGAGTCACAAACACGCCAAACCATATGCGGAGGAGAACATCCATTAAAATGAATTGCCAAACCATAAGCAGAGGAGAATATCCACCAAAGGGTCTGGCGTATTCGTGACTCATAATTCAGAAGACTCAAATGGGTTTGGCGTGTTCGTGACTTATAGTTTAGAAGACTCGACTGACTTTGACTCTTAAAAGCAGAATGAGGTGGAGAAACTTTTAGGTAAACTACACTAACACATACTTTTTCCACATAATTCAGAATCATATTGGTATTAAGAAAGTGGGACCATAATTTCAACTCGGTGGATATTTTATAGGCGTCTATGATTATGGTTCACATTTTTTTTATGTGATATGAATTTTCGATGACGAATAATCCCAATTTTCTATTTTTTCTCTAACTCCATTTAGATGAAGCTCGTCAATGGGAGGGGAGGAGGACTAGGAGAATGGGGTGTTGAGATTAACTTTATTTGGATATAATTTGGTAAGAAGGTGCAAAAAATGAACTTCGATTGAATTAAATTTAATTTTTTTCTCGAAAATAATGAGGATTTCATTCATTACTTTAAAAAAAGTACATGAAAAATGCTCAAGAGAGTTAGAAAATTACTTGATCAGAAATATTGGAGGGACCATCCTAGGCAAACCACAAAGAAAAATACATCAAGATACGGCCAAATACATTTGCAGTAGCCAACGAAGTTCTAATCAAAACCCCTTGTCAATCTGTGTAGACTCCAATTAAAATTAGGGAGGAGGTCCTCACACCATTAATCTACCCAAATTTCAGTATTCTAATAAAGATGTTATGTAATATCACCATTTGAGCAAAACAGGAGGGGTCTTGAGCCGTACACTAACTTATTAGTGTGTAGACAAATTAACATTTAAATTCATCTTATACTATTAAAGTCAAATTTGGTCCTCTCACGATTTTCCTTGGTTCCATTGCTTAATTTGGAGCCCAGCTATGATCAGATCTTTGCACTTACCACAACAGGTTCAGGAACACACTTTCATATTGCCCTTAGTCTGGATATACATCACACAGAGTACGGTGGAAGACTCCAATTTATAAATTGGACCTTGAGATCAAATCATGAAACCACCAAAACCTTGGAGTATGTCTGTTTTTTTTGTTCCATGGGCAACAGTAATTTTGTCCCCGGCTACACGAGGAAAACAAGACGGTGCTGAAATTGTTTTTCAATTTTTTGTTTGTCTTTCCTTGGTTGAGAGAGTCATGTGAAATAATGTTTACAGAAAGGAAGGTAGACAACCACTACAACAACTACAAAATTCTACAATTTGTCTATCCTTCTATAAAACAAATCGGCCTATCTCTTGGTGATGTTTCCACACGTACCAAAGAACACGTAGTAATGTCTCGAATTCATGCAGCAGCCAATTGCAACAAAAAATGAATTGACACTTTCGAGTTTCTTAAAGAGGATAAGTAGATTTCGTCCTACATCAAGATACGAACAACAGCTAGTCCAACAGCGGATATGGACGCAAGGGTACCTATGCAGTACTTGATCACATCGTACTTTGCCGCTTCCATTTGAGCTCTCAAGGCATGAATTTCCTGAAACGCAGCGTAGGAATCTCAGTTGTTGACAAAGTATCTCAGGCTATGGAAAACATTTCCCAGTCTTGCATTTTCCTTCTCAAAAATGGGGAAGACGAAGAAGAGAATGCAAATCATGAAAATTGAAAAAATGGGCAATCTATGAAATACTTCGAAACCAAATGGATCTAAAGATAGAAGAAGAGAAAGCAAATGAAAATTTAAAAAATGGGAAAAACTATGAAAAAAGTTTGAAGCCAAATGGATCTTAAGGTTCCAGAAAGGCAGTAACTAAACTGACTCGGTCAAGTTTGTTTGTGAGATTGGGGGTTTTAGCATTCTGATTGGCCAGTTCATCACGAATATGCCTGGAAACGATTGAACAGTAGAGAAGAGGCAAAATGTATGAATCAAATATAAGGAACTAGGTCAGGTAATAAAAAACAAAGGGGTATTTAACAAGTTTTAGTCTCCTTACCCTCTTTCAAGATTTAAATCCAACCATTGCCCAGCAGTTACCTTTTCAATCTCATAGTTAATAAAAAATTGAAATAGTTTACTATTGCAATGAATCCAAAAGTTATGCATGTCAATTCCAAAGATTGCTGCCATCAAACTTTCATTAGACCAACCTCAATTCACTACGCATCTTCTCTATGTCACCTCGAAGTTTCTCAATTTCACGTTGCAGCAGCTAGAAGTGATGCTCCTGAGATCAATATTTCATGAAACATCCCCCAAAATCAAACATATATAACAAGGAACAAAAAAACTAATATTAATTTCAATGGCAAAAATATATTCTGTATATAGATTTTTACTTAAATAATATTGTACTATTATGTCATAGTCACTATCGAATACAAATTAATGAACTCAAACTTTCTTATTTTGACTACTACCATATCCCACTTAGATCAGTAAACTTCCCTTATAAATTTGAAGTGATCTTACGTGACTATAAGGAACCCTTCAACTTGAAGAAATTATGTTCTTGTGTCAGCAAAAAGTAATTGGGAAGTCCTCGGTGGTATGCATGCATCCTTACAAGAGTAGGAGCTGCACTACTGTTGTCAACAAGCACAGACTCCTTTCATTTCCTAGATAAGTTTTCTACGATCACAACGCCGTGGGAGTTATGTGCCCCTTATTTATCTTTATTTCCCGGTGGCTGTCACCGATGGCTCCACAACCCTCCTCACCTTTGATGATTTTTTAAAAATTTTTGTATTATTCTTTTCAATTTTTCAAATTGTGTAATAATTATGAAATAGTTATTGGTCGATTTTCACCTGTGATTCCAAATCCATCAGATGGTTGGAAACGTGGGGGCTGGACTATTTGCACATATAATTGGAGTATTTCCTCATCCAAGTGAGGAAAAGGACGAAACTGCCCCTAAGTGGGGCGACGGAGGGAGGAGTCAAAAAGTTCAAAGCGCGTCAGCAACACTCCATAAAAGCAGTTTCCGTGGGTTCAGGGCAAAGACCAATTGTCCCAGCGGCCAAATTCCTGTGACCGATATCAAAGTGAATCAGTCGATGGGGAGGATACTTTTTCATCTTAAATAAAGTACCCGACACGAGTTTTGTGAATAAAAAATTTATCTTGAAAGAGTTTTACCTCATAATGGGGCCGTCCGACTCGAACTAAATTAGATCCAGTGAATTTTATAGTTCCTGGCTCGCTATCCACAGAGATTAAACAATCTCCATGATGAGGTTTTATAATTGATATGGAAATTTCTGAAAGAAGTGTCTCAAGTAAAGTCTTTCGTTTCAAGTAAATTGTGAGTGACGATCACGCTATGCCATAGTGGATGGAAACATCCACCAAATTTACAAAAAAAAAGGAAAAAGAAAAAAGAAAAAAATGGTGTAGCTTGAGAGGATATATTGAAAAACATTTTTTTTCTTGGTAGATATTTAATTGGTGTCAATATTCAATGTTGATCTATTGCATCACAAAAAATTCATTCATTATCGAGAGAGAGAGAGAGAGAGAGAGAGAGAGAGAGAGAGAGATCTGTTCAAAGAGCAAGATCTGTAATTAGACCTTTCATATTTTGGATCAACACTGGAATATCCTTGATTGCTCTGTCCATGGAATTTCCTCCTCTGTTGCAAAGAGTCTCATAGCCCTAAAATTAAGGACATTATAAAGTCTCGAGTAATTAATGGAGGTGACTGCAAAGGACTATGCAAAGTCATGAGCGAGTCAATAGTTCGTTCCCAGAAGTCAAGTTATAAAGCAGTTTTCACAAAGCCTTGAACTTCTCCATCTCAATTTATTTCTTAGAGTCAAAGTCGACCGAGACTTGTGAATTGTGAGTGACGAACATGCCATACCAACTGAGTATAACCACCAAAATGAGAGTGCGTTTCGACTCGGTCGATGCTTCGTAGGTGTTTACATTTTACTGATTGATATTATATGAATTTCGATAATCAATCCCAACTTCTTGATTTTTCCCTAAACATACATCTGTACCTCCTTCGTTCCTAAAATTAATCCACTTTGCTCGAAAGTTATTCGAAATTCGATGACATAAGTACTACCACCCGTTTTACAGAGAAAACTCTCTCCAATTTAAAAATCTACTTAAAGTTAAATTTTAATAAATAACTATATTGAGGGCTAGAAATACCTCTATAATTATTAATATGATAAATATATGAAAAAAAATCTAGTAATAAATATATGAAAAAAAATCTAAATAACTCTATAATTATTAATATGATAAAAAAATAATAAAGAAATTTTAATGAAGTATTTAAAACCTTTGGTATATGATCCTATATTAAATAAAGTAGGATCGGGATCCAATATTTTGAAACTAGTCTCACACACTTAAAATACAAATACTCGAATGCGCTTACCCCTAGTAGGAAGAGAGGATTGTCTATAACAGGTATACCATATGACAGTGATGACGCGGTTTCATAAAAAAAAGATTAAGTTATTTTAAAATTTTTGGTAAAATCCTAAAATGTTAACCATAGAAATAACTTAATTCTATTAATTTATCACACCACATCAGCAGTGTCACGTCACATACCTGTTACGTGCAACACTTTCCGCCTATTAAGGGCTAGAAATACCTCTCGAAGCAGACAAGATAGACACCACGATTGACAAGGAAACTTCTGAAAGATGTCGTGCCAAGTCTTTAGACTCATAAATCCTGAATTCGAGTCCACTACGTCAACTATGAATTCAGTTAAATACTTTTTTACACGTAAATAAAAATATCACGTCATTTTTTTCTCTTAATTAGATGCTAAGCTTTTTACTAGGATATGAAATAACCAACAATTGAGTTCACAATATCATCGACGGACTTGGTTTAGCCAAAAGTTTTCATCTCATCTCATTTTGCTTTTAAGAATCAAAGTCAACCGACTCTTTTGGATTATGAGTAACGAACACGTCACACTATAAGTGGAGGAGAGCATCCATCACAACTAATTGCCAATCCATAAGTGGAGGAGAATATCCATCAAAGGGTCTGGCGTGTTCGTGACTCATAATATCGAAAACTCGGTTGACTTTGCCTCTTAAAAGTAGAATGAGGTGAAGAAACTTTTAGCTAAACTATACCAACACATACTTTTTCCACATAATTCGGAATCATGTTAGTATTAAGAACGTGGGACCATAATTTCAAACTCAGTGGATATTTTGTAGGTACCAATAATTATGGTTCACATTTGCTTGATATCATATGAATTTTCGGTAACGAATAATCCCGATTTTCTGATTTTTCTCAAACTTCTTTTAGACTAGGAGAATGGGAAAAAATCTTAGGTGATCCTATATCATGGTGATGTGGTGAGGAAAAACTAATTAAATTGGTCTGATTAGTGAAAATTATGACAACTGCTTGGGTGATTAATATAAATTTACACGTTTGTCACAATCTGATTTGTATTTTTATCATGTCACGTGATAAGATAAGATCACGTAATAATTTCTTGGAGAGTAGGGCGGAAAAATTAACTTTACGGGGCTGGACTATTTGCACGTATAATCGGACTATTTCCTCATCCAGGTGAGGCAAAGGACGAAACTGCCCCTAAGTGGAGTGACGGATGGAGGAGTCAAAAGTTATAAAGAGAGTCAGTAACAACTCCATAAAAGCAGTTTCCGTGGGGTCAGGGCAAAGACCAATTGTCCCAGATGCCAAATTCTTGGCCGCTGTCAAAATAAATTGGTTGAGATGGTAAAACATATATTTTTCTTAAGTAAGGTATCGCGTTTGAGTCTTGTGAGTGGAAAAAATTTACCTTGAAAGAGTTTTACTCCCAGTGGGCTCACCTGACTCGAATTAGATTAGGTCAAGTGGGTTTTTGAATATCAGTTGTGCAGATAAAAAAAATTCCTGACCCGCTATCCACGGAGAATGAAAAATCTCCATGATAAGGTTTTATAATTGACAAGGAAATTTCCGAAAGAAGTGTCTCAAGTAAATTGTGAGTGGTGATCACGACCTGCCATAGCGGATGGAAACATCCACGAAATTTAACAAAAGAAAAATGGTGTAGCTTAAGAGGATATATTGAAAAACAGTTTTTTTTCTTGGTAGATATTTTATTGGTGTCAATATTCAATGATGATCTATTTCATCACAACAAATTCATTCATTATTGAGAGAGAGAGAGAGAGAGAGTTCTGTTCAAAGAGCTACATCTGTAATTAGACCTTTCATATTTTGGATCAACACTAGAATATCCTTGATTGCTCTGTCCATGGAATTTCCTCTGTTCTAAAGAGTCTTGTAACCCTAAAATTTTCGTGTTTTTGGAAGGAACTTCATCGATTCGCCGGAATTTAGTTATGGGATTCACTTTCTATTTGATCTCTCAAAGTGGAATTAAGAATGTTAGGATGTATTGCCATAAGCCAGAACTCAGAAACTGGAAGAGCTGAAAAACGAGTTGAAAATCAGATTCAAGACACGAGATATGTGCGAACAACGGTCAATTGATTGAAACAGAGATATAGTGATTGCAACTGAGATCTAAAAATGCCAGTGTGGTGAGATTTGAGAAACATGGGTTTGGGGCAATTAATTGATTGGAAATGAAGTATAATTATTTCAACCCAATGAGATTCTCCAAGAAAGATGGGACTGGGTCAGTCAATTAATTGAAGCTGAGATCTAATGAATCAAGTCCAGTTATAGTCCCTAAGGAAGATGGTATTGGGCCACTCAATTGATTGAAACTGAGATAATGATTCGAGCCTAGTGAGATTCCCCAAGGAAGATGAGATTGGGTCATTCAAGCTCGTAGTTTGTGCTTTGAGGTGTTCTGATTTTAAGAGGAACAAATTCAGTCATCCAAATGGCCTCTTTGTGTAGGTGGTTGTGTTCCTCATAATACTCGTTGTTACCATCACTCATCTCTCTACAAACCGGCCGAATAATTGAGAGTGAGTTTATAGTTGATTGATTTCTCTACTCTTTATGTGCAGTATTTTTTAGCTTACATGTGAACAAGAGGCCCTCAAATTCAAAGGCTGCCTTTATTACATGTCCTGAAGTTGTACCTTACACTCAGTACACTTAACAATAAATGCAGCCTTAGAAGGGCTCCCTTTCCCTCCCTCCCCTCTTCAAATCGTATCTCTAATTGAATCCCAAATACCCAATTTCAATCGATTTCCATGTCACTCGTTTGGGTACATACTAGGGATCGAAATTCGGGTGTTTATACTAGGTCTCGTAACAAATGGGCAGTAGTGAAATCTGGTCAAAAGAGGTGAAAACATCACAGGGAATGCCAAGTGTATACCTGATCAGTTTCCATCGAGCAAGCTTCCTTTGTTATGGTGCCTTTCAATGGAAAGAACCAGTTGCAAATAGTCAGATATCTCTTCTGTAAAAAATTCAAATTACCATAAAGTAATGCAACATACGCTGGAAAGAAAAAGGAAAATTCATGGAGAGTACTCATAGTTTCGATGGTGATTGAGATGAGTCCTGGAGACCATATTTTCATGGTTAATCGAGGATTAGCATCTGGACTTGGGCTACTTTGTACCGCATGACCTTCCGATTTAATGGGAAATCGAACTTCTTTGGGTGCTGGCTGAATGTTAAATAAGTTAGGCAAAACTACAAGAATTTGTATGAAAAGTTATTAATGGAGAAAACTCGTATTATTTTTGCAGCTCATAGACAAGATTCACCAGACATACAAGCAGGCTGCCCCAAGTCCAAAATCTCATAACTGAACAAAACATCAGATCTGGATACATGGAAAATGTAAATGGTACAGAAAGCAGCCACAAACAAGACGGACTTAACAATCGAATATAGATTGGACATGGTCTCCTGAGCAAGATCATTTCCTTATTATATATGCCGATCCTCATCCTGTCAAGTTAAGCAAAAATAGAAAAAAAGATCATTTACGGCTTGACATCTATTTGAAGATCATATGCGGACATGGTAAAAGATTTGCTCTAGGGGGCCCTAATGTGATCTAGACCTCGAAGATGGAAAATATAAAAGATTCCATGCTAATTTTCTCTATGTAGCAGGACAAGAAAAGCCAACAAACATTAGTAAATGGTTTGCAGTTACCAACCTGCCATGTCCCGATAATCCTAGCGACGCCCTCTCATGTATCTGCGTCCAAACCTCGTCACGAACTAGTTGTCCTGTCTAATTGTTATGCCTTGTCCCAGGACGACACCGACAACTAGTCCACTAGCAAAACCCATCAGGATTATCCTCCAGTCAAGCTCGAATGATGAACTCTCAGACGATGGTGCAGGTGGTGGTGCCTCCTCTTCGGGGCCTTCGCCTCCACATTTGTTTGATAAAGGGCTTCCGCATAATCTGACATTTCCAATGTAAGAGCTGTTGTCGAATGTATCAAATTGCTTCCCTCGAGGGATTAATCCTGAGAGTTGGTTGTATGACACATTGAATTTTTCAAGAAAACCAAGATCTGATAGCTGCTGGGGGATGTTTCCGGAGAGCCTGTTCCAAGAAAGGTCCATGGATTCCAGCTTCGTAAGATTGTTTAGGACGGGAGGAATATGCCCGGTTAGATGATTATAAGACAAGTTAAGCAGCTGAAGTCCCTGTAAGCTTCCAAGTGAACTTGGAATCTCCTCGCTGAAATTGTTAGAAGAAAGATCCACGGCCGCGAAGGAGTAGAAGATCTTTGGGTAGATCATGTCCATGCCTTTGTTGATCATCTCCAATGAGTAATAAACTTCATTGAATTTGTAATAATCTTCAATATATTTCCCCAAAAAAGTTGTGCTACTCAAACTGGGAACTTTCATCGCTTTCCAACACTTGAAGTAGCTAAATGGCATTGGTCCATTTAAATTATTGTTGGAGACATCGACAATCTGTAATTTGGAGAATCCACAGTCACCCTTATGCAGCTTCACTATCTCGCCATGAAACTTATTTTTCCTCAAAATCAGTACCCTTAAACTGGGAAGTGAACCCAGCCATGTTGGAAACTCGCCATTGATCAAATTGTTCCCGAGATGGAGATACTCCAGCATCATGCAAGTTACTAAAGAGCGTGGTAGAGGTCCTTCAAATTGATTGTGGCTAAAATCCATCATATACAAGGAACACATGCCTTCGGGAAAACGAGGGATGACACCGGAAACGTTGTTGCCTTTCAGACTCAATAATTGGAGGGTGCTGCTCAGATTGCCAAGGCACCGTGGAACAACACCAGAAAAGCTGTTGTTTGCCAGATCAAGCACCTCAATTGAGCTCAGGTTGCAAATTAGAGGTGAAATCTCCCCGGAGAGCCTATTATTTGAAACTCGGTAGGAAATTATCCTTGTTGACGGAACACGAAGTGGTCCTCGCAGCTTGTTGAAGCTTAGGTCAAGATGTAAAATCTGCTCTACTCCTATGAGCAAATGAGGGACATGACCTGTTAATTGATTATGGCTCAGATTTAAATAAATCTGTGATGCTGGGACTTGATTCAACAATTGATTGGAGCTGAGATCTAATGATCTGAATCCAGTGAGATTCCCCGATAAAGATGGGATTGGGCCAGTCAAATGATTGGAGCTAAGATCTAATGACTGGAGCCCGGTCAGATTTACTAGGAAAGATGGAATTGTGCCAGTTCATTAAGAACGTTATAAAGTCTTGAGTAATTAATGGAGGTGATTGCAAAGAACTATGCAAAGTCATGTGCGAGTCAATAGTTCGTTCCAGAAGGTCAAGTTATAAAGCAGTTTTCACATAGCTTTGAACTTCTCCATTTCAATTTATTTCTTACAGTCAAAGTCGACTGATACTTGTAAATTATGAGTGACAAATATGCCATACCATTTGAGTACAAACACCAAAATGAGAGTATGTTTCGACTCGGTGGATGTTTTGTAGGTGTTTCCATTTTACTGATTGATGTTATATGAATTTCGGTGACAAATCTCGACTTCTTGATCTTTCCCTAAACATACATCCGCATCTCCTTCATCCCTAAAATCAATCCACTCTGATCGAAATTTCAGTAACATAAGCACTGTCACATGATATTTCTGTTACAGAGAAAACTCTCTCCAATTTAAAAATATACTTAAAGTTAAATTTTAATAAATAGCTATATTGAATTATTACAATTATGAAAATTTGTTCTAAACATTATCTTTACTAGTAATAAATATATGAAAAAATATAGAAGTAACTCTAGAGTTATTAATATGATAAAAAAATAATTTAGAAATTTTAATAAGGTATTTAGAACCTATGACAGTGCTGTTGTGGTATCACAAATAAACAAGATTCAATAATTTTTAGATTTTTTTGGTAAAACCCTAAAAATTTAAAAAATGACCATAGAAATAACTGAATATTATTGGTTTGTGACAATATATCGGTATTATCACGTGATATACCTGTTAAGTACAAGACTTTCTCCCTATTAAGGACCACCAGTAACTCTTGAAGTGGACTAGATAGACCCCATGATTGACAAGGAAACTTCCGAAAGATGTTGTCCCAAGTCTTTAGACTCGTAAATCCTAAATCTGAGTCCACTACATCAACTATGAATTCAGTTAGAGTTTTTTTACACGTAAAGAAAACACCTCATTTTTTCTTTTAATGAAATGCGAAACTTTTCGGTAGGATATGAAATTGAGTTTACATTATCATCTACGGACCTAGTTTAGCTAAAAGTTTCTTCATCTCATTTTTCTTTAAGAGTCAAAGTCAGCCGAGTCTTCTGAATTATGAGTCACGAATACACCATACCATAAGCGGAGGAGAGCATCCATCAAAGTTCTGGCGTGTTCGTAACTCATAATTCAGAAAACTCGAATAACTTTGACTCTTAAAAGCAGAATGAGATGAAGAAAATTTTACCTAAACTACACCAACATGTACTCTTTCAACATAATTCGGAATCATGTTAGCATTAAATAACGTGGGACCATAATTTCAACTCGGTGGATATTTTTGCAGGCATCAATAATTATGGTTCACATCTTTTGAATATTCGATAACGAATAATCCTGACTTTCTGATTTTTCTCTAACTCCATTTAGATGAAGCTCATTAGGGGAGGGGGAGGATCACCTAAGAATTTCTCGGAGGAAAAAATCTTAGGTGGTCGTATATCATGGTGATGTTGTGAGAAAAAACTAATTAAATTGGTTGATTAGCAATAATTATAGCAACTGCTCAGATGATTAATACAAATTTACATGTTTTTCATAACCCGATTGATATTTTCTCACGTCAAGTGGCGAGGTAGAATCACTTAAGAATTTCTCGGAGAATGCGGTGGAAAAATTAACTTTATTTGGATACAATTTGGTAAGAAAGTGAAAAAAATTAACTTCGACTGAATTTACCTTATTAGTTGGTAGACAAATTACCATTTAAATTCATCTTAGCCTATTAAAGTCAAATTTGGTCATCTCACGATTTTCTTGGTTCCATTGCTTAGTTTGGAGCCTAGCTATGATCAGATCTCTGCACTTACTGCAACAGTTTCAGGAGCACAAGTTCACATTGCCCTTTGTCTGGATACATTATTGCCCATCCTTGGACTATGTCTGTTTTCTTTATTCCATGGGCAGCAGTAATTCTGTCCCCGGCTAGCTGAAATTGTTTTTCCTTTTTTTTTTTTGGTTTTTCCTTGGTTGAGAAAGCCGTGTTAAACAATGTTTATAGAAAGGTAGACAACCACTACAACAACTACCAAATTCTACAGTTTGTCTATCCTTCCATTAAAACAAATCCGCCCATCCCATGGTGATGTTTTCATGCGTACCAAAAGAATCGTGTAGTAATGTCTCAAATTCACGCAGCACCCAATTGCCACAAAAAAAAAAAAAGAGTTGCCACTTTTGGGTTTCTTGGAGAGAACAAGTAGATTTCGTCCTACATCAACATACGAACAACAGCCAGTCCAACAGCGGATATGGACACAAGGGTACCTATGCAGTACATGATCACATCATACTTTTTTGAGTTTTCCATCCGATATCAGGTATCCACAGACTCTCGACTAATCCGGATTCGAGGTACGGTCGGACAGTTTCCCGGGGACCCCTCCCAAGAAGGTATGTTGCGTCCAATCACACCGTACTTTGCTGCTTCTAGTTGGGCTCTCAAGGTATGAATTTCCTGAACCGCAGTGTAGGAATCTCCGTTGTTGATAAAGTATCTCAGGCTATGGAAAACATTTCCCAGTTTTGCATTTTCCTTTTCAAAAATGAGAAAGACGAAGAAGAGAATGCAAATCATGAAAATTGGAAAAACTATGATATACTTCGAAACCAAATGGATCTAAAGATAGAAGAAGAGAATGCAACTGAAAATTTAAAAAATGGGAAAAACTATGAAAAAAGTTTGAAACCAAACAGATCTTTAGGTTCTGGAAAGGCAGTAACTAAGCTGACCCGGTCAAGTTTGTTTGTGAGATTGGTGGTTTCATCATTCTGATTGGCCAATTCATCACGAATACGCCCGGAAACAATTGAACAGTAGAGAAGAGGCAAATTGTATGAATCAAATATAAGGAACTAGGTCAGGTAATAAAAAACAAAGGGGTATTTAACAAGTTTTAGTCTCCTTACCCTCTTTCAAGATTTAAATCCAACCATTGCCCAGCAGTTACCTTTTCAATCTCATAGTTAATAAAAAATTGAAATAGTTTACTATTGCAATGAATCCAAAAGTTATGCATTTCAATTCCAAAGATTGCTGCCAACAAACTTTTGTTAGACCAACCTCAATTCACTAAGCATCTTCTCTATGTCACCTCGAATTTTCTCAGTTTCACGTTGCAGCAGCGAGAAGTGATGCTCCTGCGATCAATATTGCAAGAAACACCCCCCAAAATCAAACATATAACAAGGAACAAGAAACTAACATTAATTTCTATGGCAAACATATATTCAGTATATAGTTTTTTACTGAAGTAATATTGTACTATTATGTTACGGTCACAATTGAATACAAATTAAGTTATCAACTCAAACTTCCATTTTTTGCCTTTAGGAAAATGAATTCCTAGAATATTCCATTTAGATCAATAAGTTGTCCTTTAAAATTGAAGCGGTCTTTTATGAGTAGTGTACCTTCAACTTGAAGTGATTTCATTCTTGTGTTAGCAGAAAGTAGTTGGGAAGTCCTCGACAATATGTGTATTATTCTTGTTTGTGAATTTGAGACTGCCTGAGGGAGTAGATTCTATTTGCCTACCCAAGAAGAGAAAGAGCAGGAGTGAGGTGATAAATCTCATATGAGGGCTGCAATCCTCCATATGGATGTGAGATTCCGATAGACCTCTGGGGAAGGAACTGAGATTATCCAAATTTTCTTATTGTTTTTCTTTTTGAAGCTTCTTTCTGTTTTTTTCTTTTTGGTGGATTTGTTTTCTTCAAGATCGTGTCTTGAATAAATTTCAGCTACCATAAGGCTATTAATGACATAACTAAACGGATGGGTGCAGGGATGGCAAAATTCATATGCAAAGAGGTTAGTGATCTGCTGTTAATATCATTATTTGCAAAAGTTACAAATAGTAATCTTTTCTTCGATTGACCTATTGGGTAAGTACAAAGCAGGTTCTTGGCCAACAGTAGGCTTAAATTTGCGGCATCCTTCAAATATTCACTCATGTTATGTCAATGATATACAACTCTAGACTGTCATAGTCTTCAAGGAGGTCTTATCCATTTCATATTTGACAGTAGAACATCTCATCCTGCAGGTAGAAACTGTTGATGACTATTGTCGCACCTCGAGATCGAGAATTTCTACGGACTATATCGCGATGTCATGGTCATCAATGAATATGTGAAAGGAGTCACCACTAATCATTTAAGAAACTAGTCCTAAAGTCGATCAGAAACCTATTATTCACATAAGTGAGCATAACACTAACCACCTAAGTTTTTATTAGTCGGTCTCGAACCAGAGTTTGGATTTGGGGGTTTTATTACGTTCGAAAGGCTAGCAAGCCGGCCGACACACCCTACGTCAGTACCCTAGTGTTTCTAAACTTGCCTTATTTTATTAAGTCCAATTATTAACCTTATCGAGGTTCAAACCATATGTCCGAAATCAAGATCAATAATCGAGATCGCGTACCCAAGCATGATACTACCCGTCCTAGTCTAAATGCAGAAAAGTAAAGGGTTCCACTACATGTTTATTACAAGCATTCATCATCTCTTTCAGAGCAGATGTAATTAAATCCCACATCAAATCGATCAAGAAAGTACCAGACAATTTATCCACAAGCAAAGTCAATAATTAATAGGCCTAAGACCCGAAATCAAAGATAGAAGGACAGACAGAAACGAGTGTGAAGTAACTATCAGGATGCATCGACAATTAATAAGCCTATATCCAAAGCTTTGATGTTAAAACACCCTGAATGCCTCCACAGAATAGTCACAAATGCAACAACAGATTGCGGGCTCAAAACTCAGGTCTAAGAACCTAATCATGACAGTAGACAAGCACTAAGCAATAGAGAAATATAACAACTTTCGACCGCCATGAAACACGAAATTTAAAGGGGAAAAAACACCTTAAAAACTAGTGCAAAAGCACAAAAAATGCAGCAGTGAATGGCACGCCTAAAACTCGAAATTAGAAGCCTGAAAGTGGCAAGAAACAAGCACTAAACAATGGTCAAATTGCAGCAACTTTGGACAGCCACGAAACACGAAACTTAAAGGCTAGAAGAAAGCTTAAAAACTAGTGCAAAAGCACTAAAAAAGCACCAGTGAATGACAAAGTAAGCTAAGGCTCTGATCTCCCCGAAAATAGTATGGAAAATGGGAGAAACATGAAGCAAGGAACGAGCAGCAGCTATGAAGCTTGATCAACCAATTCTATGCCAAAAAAAGCCATTGAAGAGAGGGAAAAACATAGGGGAAGGGGCTGCTGCAATGACTGATAATAAGCAGCCCTATGCCCCTCGAAAGTTCATTGAATCCATGGAAAATCATCTAACAAAAATCAGCAGCAATACCGGATGATGGATGGCTCTATTTCCCTCAAAAATGCATTGAAAACAAGGGGAATCATCGAGCAATACAGGCTGCAACAGTAGGCTCTAAATGGTCACATTTCCTATCAAAATCCATCGTTAAAATAAAGAAAAGACAGGACAGAGAGCAGCTGCAACAAGAGGTAATAAATGGCTCTATTCTCGTAAGAATACGGAATCAAGACCACAAGCAATCATCAGGCAAAAATTAGCAGCAGCTGTAGGCTCAAATCAGCCACATTCCTTATCAAAAACCATTGTTAAAAAGGAGAAAAGACAGAACAGAGAGCAGCTGCAACAATGGACAATGAATGGCTCCATTTCCCTCGAAAATGCATCGAAAACAAGGGAAATCATTGAGCAAAGAAACAACAGCACCTATGGGAACTAATCAGTCCAATTCTACCTCGGAAAATTCATTGAAAAGAGGGGGAAAAAAACAGCAAGAGGCTGCTGCAATGACTGATAATAAAACAGCCCTATCCCCTCGAAATGTATCGAAAATAATGGAAAACATCGAGCAAGGGAACAGCAGCAACAAAGGGAACCATTCAGCCCGATTCTACACCAAAAGACTCATTTAAAAGAGGAAAAACAGAGAACAAAGTGCTGCTGCAATGGCCAATAGTTCAACAGTCCTATTCCCCTCACAGTTGCATTGAAAATGTGGGAAATCATTGGGCAAAGAATCAGCAGCAACCATGGACTCTATGCAGGCCATTTCCTATTCAAAATACCATGAAAACAAAGGAAAAATTCCAGCAAAGGGCAGATGCAATGACCAGAAAACTCAAGCTCTAATCTCCTCACAAGCGATGTTGAAAACGGGAGACATCATCAAGCAAAGTGCTCCTGCAACTACAGCCAATAAACAGGTTCATTTTCTATCAAAGATGCCATGTAAACCAATGGAAAATATGCAGCAAAGGGCTGCTGTACTAACGGATGAAAGATAACTCTATTTCCCTCGAAAATGCATCGAAAACAAGGAAAATACTGATCAGAGAGTAGATGAAACTACAGCCACTTAATAGCCTATTTTCCATTGAAATGTCATTGTAAACAAGAGCAAACACTAAGGAAAAGCCGCCATCTAGTTAGACACTCAAATCAACTCCATTCTAAGCATACACTAGATTAATTGACCCGAGCACTTGCAGCAATCAACACACCCTCATCAGAGCAACCACCAGATCAGCTAAATCATATATTCCAGGAATCAATATACCGAACAACATCGATGAAGAGCTCTGCGATCAGCCAACTCAAGCAGACAACAACTCAGCGGACTCAACATTTCAACAATCTCCAACAGTTCAATCGTCTATTCCAATCTTGACAAATCAAGGAAGGTCTCAGTACTTACCTGACATTACCTTACAGAGAAGTTGAGCTCGAACGGTTCGGTGGGATAAACAGGAGAAGGGCTCTGCAAGGGAACGGTCGTGCCACCAGTGGTGAATCGGAGTTCGGGGTCTTCTGTCGTGGACGAGATGGAGAGGCTCGATTGAGCCTTGGCTACCTGATGGCAGGGGATGAAAGCGTCTGGGAAGAGCGGCCAGAGCTCTGAAGGGCGGCGATGGTGAGGAGGCCGGATCTATGGTGGTCTCTGGAAGTGAATGCCGAAGGAGGCAGACTGATCAATGGTCGGAATCGAGGGTATGTGGGCTATGGTCGATGGGACAGGGCTTGGTCTCGGTGGTTCGATGGCTTGGTCGCGACGGAAGAGGAGAGGCTGTGGCCTCCATCCGTGGGCGTGATGCCAGTGATACCTCTTGGGAGCGTGGGGAGCTCCCTCGTCCATGGCTGCTTGGCGTGAGTTGCCGGCCAGCCCCCTCCGGTGCTGCGGGCGTCGATCTTTAAAGGAAGCGGGAAAGTGGAGCAGGAGACAGGCCGGTGGGAGACACAGTCAGAGGTGGAGCAGAGCGGCGCCGTCAGGGCCGTGCAGCGGTCTGGGCTCGAGGTGAAGAGGAGCCAGGAGATCGGCCGGTTTCTGGGAAAAAGCCTGCCGAAGATTAAGAAGAAGCTGAAGGACTTCCAAGTCCTTTGCCATATTTTCTAATTTTCCTTTTCTTCTTTTGAATTTTAATTTTTTTTTAATTTTTTCTTCCTTTCTCCTCTTTTTAACAGAAGAATGTAAAAATAAAAATAAAACGAGGGGAAGAAATAAAAAATAAAGATATGCAGTAAAACATGATCGGCCCGAATAAAACTAAGGTGTCTACATTCTGGACTGAGCCTCGAGTCCCAATATACGTAAAATCCAAGCTAGTTCAGTGCTCCTCTTGACGAGATCAAGCTTAGTCTAATTTCATTGGATTTGAGTAGTTAAATTCGACCCCGATTGTCTAATTACCTATCTGCACGAGTCTATCCATTTTTCTCAGAATTGAAGTTCGAAATCTTTCCGAGCCAAAATAAGGTTTCTACAACTATGATGAGTACGGTCACTATGTGACGGGTCTTGTCGGGTTAGGTTTGTCTAAGCATTTCCACGCTTCAGGCTCAGAAGATCTTGCTCCAGATTCTCTTTCCAATTCAATGGGTTTGTTTCTTCAGGTACTCTGATGTGCTCCTATTACTGGAAAATTTTGTTTTGAGATCTGCCCATTGTGTGGAAGGTCTAGTTGCTATAAGACTAGTTAGATTGTCTCTTCCCTGATCAGCTTTCATTTTCTAACTGCAAGAGTACTTGCTTTGAATGGCTTGCAGAAAACAAATATTATTCGTGATTATTTAAAGGATATCAATGATATACAGAAGTCACGCATGTTCTGGCCCCATGAAATCTAGAGTCAATATGTACACAAATTAGAGGTGTAGTTCTCTGTCTTGTTCTTGATTTAGTCATTTTGCTCTGCCATCCCTTTGTTTTCGATCTACAGGAGAGATTCCACAAATTGTCTAGGGAACAACTTGGCTGTTATGATGTGGTGAAACTTGCTGCTGGTTGGGCTGTTATATCTTTGTCAGGATTTGAAGTATGAGGAGAATTCCGTGAAGGCAGTGCAATGCTTAAATGTCATGGTCGCAGTGCAATGCTTAAATGTCATGGTCACAAATGCTCTGACGCATGTGGAAGATTGTTTAAATAAAGTACATGTCTGCTCGCGAGATCCCTCCATATTTCGGTTTTGTGCGATCCCTCAGGTACGGTTTGTTTTTGTTTCTTCAATGGTGAATCCACTCTGCTTTTTTGGGTGAAAGATTTTCCTTGCTTTACATTATACTTATAATTATTTGAAAGGAGAAAAACCCTTTCAATAATTTGGAACCCTGGTTGCAGATTCATAGTTTCAATTTTCTTTATATTTGTTGCCTCACCTCGTGGAAGTAAATCTTGCCACTTCAGTCAAGATTCTTATTCTGAACTTGCTCTCAAATTCTATTCACTCACTGTTGCCTTAAGAAAGTATCTAAGCTTCATCAACTTGTACATTATACAGAATGCTTCAATATACATATATTGATATACCTGTGCTGCTCACAGGTCATGGCAATTGGAACTCTTGCTTTATGCTACAACAACATTGAAGTTTTCCGGGGAGTTGTCAAAATGAGGCGAGGTACGGATAACCTAAGGGATACAACTCTTGATTCTTTAACTGATATAGAAATGATATGTCATCAGGGCATTTCCTTGGTTTGTTGCTGGTGAACGAACTCATAGATCTTTCAATTACAGAGTGTGCAAATAGTAGGATATA
>JAOYND010085777.1:0-10909 GCA_025802135.1 Lagerstroemia fauriei | reverse complement strand
ACGAAGAGAAACCCGATAATCCAACCGAGGGAGAGGTTCTTGATATTCATCGGCAAGTTCCCTCCATCGGCCTGCGCGGCTACACGGGAGCTCATTCCCAGCATGTAACTCGCAGTCCCACCTGAATTTAAGATTTTAAAAAGGAAATATTAGGACGCGAACACACTGTATCAAGGACAGTCGTCCAACCCGTATGATATCGATTCTCGTAGGCAAAAACCCGTAATTGTATGTGTCAAACCGTATACTGAATCGAAGTGGCCGAAGCAGAAACAAGATCATATTTTATAACTAGTCATGGCTATAATAAAAATTCAAGTTTTTTTTTTAATGAACAAACACTAAACTCGTCGGCAATTTTAGAACCTACTGCTGAAGGCGATCCCGGAGGAGGCCACGACGCAGGTCTGGATCACGGTGTTCTCCTGGCGGGTGAAGGGCTGCTTGAGGAGGCCGCAGTTCTCGAGGACGGTGGTCCATGCCTTCACAATCGCGAAACCGAGGAGGCCAGCGGCAACGTTGAGGGACGGGATCACCCCGGTGGTGAGGTTCAGTTTGCACACTATGAAATTGAAGACTAGGCTCAGCAGGAAACCTGTAACCAGCGCCCGAACCGTCAGCTGCCGCCTCCAGTGCGGGACCGGGGTCTCCCTGAACGCCTCCTCGATCATCAGCTTCTCAGTTTCGGGGTCCTCATCACCGGAAGAGATCGCCTTCTCGTTCTCAAACTCACGCCCTCTCGATGCCATCTCCCTTGTTTAACTCTCTCTAAGAATAGCGGCTCTCCAAACCTTCCTGCATGTTCTACCTTTTATTTATAAACCATGAAGATTTGTTATTTAAATTTTGAAAAGATTCACCCACCTGTGATGCGATTCTATGATAGATACGGTTCATTATATTGATCCAATGCGATCTAAAGATGATGCCAATTTCGTATTTATATAAGATTTCTTAATCCCGATCACAAGAAATTCTTGATCATATGAGTTTGAAATTATTCGCTCCGAGAAATTCTCCGTGAAAAACTTCGAAATCCAACCTAATCTATCTAGAAGGGAGAAAACATTTAGGTCTCATTTTTCCTTTTCCATTTTTGCCCATTATGTATAAAAAAAGTGAATACTCAATGATTTTTTTTTGGTCTAAATTACTGGTATCCAAAAGTTCAATAGTTTATGACTAATTCAACTTGAGTTGGTAAAGTCCACTAGGGAATAAAGCTCTCCCAAGCTGAATTTTTTCTATTCATAAAATTCTCATCCGATATTTTACTTTAGGAAAAGAGGCATTTTACTACCTTAACTAATTTACTGTAATGTATATTTACTTTGAATGGCTTGGATAAGGCTATGATGATAAATTTACATCTATATTCATCTCCTCTTCCTCTCTCTTCCCGCCTTACTTCCTCTTTCTATTATCTTCTTCTTCTATTATCTATTACTTTAAAAGTGAATAGTTTTGGTCTCTTTTTATATTTTCAAAACTACCCCTCACCCTAATACAATTATATAACAGTTCTAATTCCGTTATTGTCATTTTAATTAATTTAAAATAAGTATTTCACCAACTATTTTTTCTCCACGATAATTTTTATTCTGAAATTTTGTATGTACTTTTCTATAGCTGCGATTATCCAAAATTATTTATTGATAATATGTCATTTTAGAACTGTAATTTAGTATATTTTATCATTCAAAGATCCTTGGTATGTAGGAATATGGGCAGTCCGGTTAATTTGTGTAATTCGCACATAACAATATTTTATTATTTTCAATTGTATTCGACGATATTCACCGTGCATAGCACGGGTCATTCGCTAGTGTTTGTTATAAATCTTTCTCTTTCATTAACAACCCGGACTCACAAGATAGAAATTTCAAAGTTTATTTTTCATAATCCCTTTTATAATTAAATAATTTATAAGTATACATAAATTACTCTTATTGGAAAAGTTAATTACAGTTATTTACTTTTTCAATTGTCTATGAGTACGCGTCTCCGGTCAAGATTTCTATTGATACCGTGCACAGCACAGGTTTAGCGTCTAGTTGTTATTAATATCAATGAATTAGAGGCAGTTTCCTTACAAGTTAGTGATGTTCTTTCAAAGATGTTTAATTAATACTTGATATTGCAAATCTAAAATGTATTTGATTTTGAAATTGTATTCAAAATGAGAAACACATAAATAATCGGGATATATCTATTATTATATGGGAAGACGAAATGATTTTTTCTCACTTCTAAGTTTTCGATTTTACCCATATATATAAAAGTGGGACAATTATTAATAATGTTGACATGGATAATATAATAGGGGTATACTAGTAAATTTGACATGCACATGATCCATTCTCCATTTTTATCTCTCCCACTACTCATTTCACTCTCCCCTCTCTCCCCACTTTTTTCCATTTTATATTTATCCTTAATCTTCACTTTTTCTTACTTTCTAATTCGTCAATCATGCACGCACTCAATTTTGGTCCTCAATTTTATTTATTATTGTTGCCACAACTCTACCTTATCTTGAATTTTCCAAAACTCCAAGAACGATGCTAACAGCCTCCTTTTTCAATACCCAAAAAAGCCTTGCTCAGTCAATGAGACATCAAGCGATTCCATCTGAACCTCCATGAGAACCTTTTGCATTTAAACCTTATTAGATCTCGAAATCGTGTTGCCGACGAACTTCTCAATGACAAACTCCATTATAATCTCTAGCCTTGTCTCTGATACCACTTGTTGGAATTTTAGGATCGCATATGAACAACGAAGATAATACGGAAGGGAGAGGAAACTACACACACGATATATAAAGTTTGGGATAGCGGTGGAGTGTCGTTCTTCCATCCACACCAAAAGGAAGGTCTGTGGTTTCTTCATTACTAAGCAACAATAGGACAAGTACAAAATGGGATAACACGACAGACACACAACTCAATCCTCATGGCAGACAGCCTAGAACAAAAGAGAAATCCTAAAACCCCTAAACACGAGACTCTAAATACCCATTAAGCGCACCTTATAGGAAAGCTCTCAACTCATATATATAGACCCGATATACTGAATCTAGAATATCTTTATTTTTATCTCTATCTAAAATATCCTAAGATACAATATATCAAGATATAATATTCCCAAAAGATAGAGTATCAAATCTAAAAAAGTAAAGAAACAGAATAGGATCTAAACCAACTTCAAAATTCAAGGCACAATCCCAACAATTATAATTCTCTTTTATAATTACAACTTACTCAGAGAATTAATTGTAGTAACTTTCTTAAATTACGTACAAGTTTATATTTTCAATCGATTTCATTAAATTAACACATACCGTGTGTAGTACAAATCAACGTCTAGTATTATATAATGGAGAACGTTATATCATGAATTTTTTTATAAATAATTCTGAAAAGATTGAGATTCTTTTTTACAGCATTAGATACCCGTGATCTAGTTTAATTTTCAACAAAGACCATTACATTAAAAAATAGAATGTAAAAATAAATTCACTAATTATATTTACTTCCTCTATCAAATTTATTTTCCTCTTCCTCTCTTTTCACTGTTTATCACAAATAAATTCACTCTATGTTTTATTTTATTAATTTCAATATTTAAATTAAAAATACGTATTCAAAATATTAATTGCAATCAAGACTATGTTCAATTTTTATTTACAACTCAATTTTTATCATTTAATTAAATCATAAAATTCGGTGCCTAACACATTTTAGCCTTTATATATCTAAAAGAGAACCCCATCACCCCATTTAGATTACGAAGGTCATAACCAGATCAACAACTTAAGAATCGATAGGAAAACATAATTCATGACCATCCTTAAGGTCCCGAAATCAAATTCAACATCAAAACTTATAAGTTTAATCAAGAGATAAACTAATATTGGCCGAAATCATCAAAAACCTACGAATGATCATTCATAGAAAACCCATGATGGCCTCAACCAGCCCTCAGCTCGGCTAGTGGGCCACGACGAAACTAGCCGTGGGATCGTGAGCCATTCATGGCTTAGGATCTGTGCTCGCCAAAGCCGACCTTCTCTCTGTAGGTTCGTGAGCTGGCCATTTTTTAAATTTTTTTTACTTTTTCAATATTTATATTTTGTATCATTTTAATTATTCTTAACATTTTTATATTTTTAATTTCATCATTCAATCCCCTCTAACCAAACAAAATCATTCCCATCAGACAAATGGATATCATTTAATAGTATATTAGAGTGTCTAAAGGTTAAATTACATAGTACATTATGCCATTTTCTAAAATTCTCTACATTGTGATGACTTTCAATAATAGGTAAAACTAGCAAGTGCTTTATCTTTTTGTTAATAAATTGTCATGAGAGGTAACTCTGTTAGAATTCTCTATCATTGGTGTTCTATTCAATAACTAAACAAGAATATACAAGAGTATACGAGCCCATATATTGGGCTAATGAGACTCTAGCCACAAAAAGCAAGTTACTTATTGGGAGATGTCCTAATTTGCAAGCAGCAACTTATGCTTATCTGTCCTAGTTTTTTTAGGTAGACCAGAAAAACCCAGTAGATGACATCAAGTTTAACACAAACCAAAAATTTCTCCTAAAAGAAGGGAGTAGCAACAAAAATAAAGGCATTTCGAGCCTTCTAGATGAAGTAGATACAAACTTGCCACATCAATCTAATTATGATGGGTTGGAGCCCCTTGCCCTGACACTTCCTGACGGCCAAAAGTGCCAATCATAAGTGCTACTATGGTCACCATTAAGGCTGAAAATGTGTTCCCATATGGCTCGAATGAAAGAACATGTGAGGAATAGATGATTTCTCATTTCTTAGATCTAATTGCAAAAGATACAATTGGAGTTGGTACTAGGTTTCCATATTTGAATCCTATCTAGTGTGTTGAGCTTATTTTTTATGGCCAGCCATGAGATGTGTGTTTAGGAATGAGAGGCTGCAACCACAGTAGCTTGTGCTGGGTACTCGAGCTCCTTTAGATTTGAGATAATCCCATGTGCTAGTAGTGGTATATGTCCCCTTGGGATTGAGAAGTTAGGTGATTCTATCTTCTTGAGAAAGGAGGGTTGGATGTGTGAGATTTGTTGTTGTATGGTTTGCATTAATATTGATCTGCATGGCCTCCACTTCCATTGATCCTCATTAATCAGCTCAGCCACCCTATCATGCAAGAGCAAGCCAGTACCACTTATGTTGTTATTAGAAAGAAGAGTATTAAGAAGACTTAAAAAGTGTCAATTATCAAACCAAAAAGAGGTCCTTTGACAATCCAATCTGCTTGTTGACTACCTATCTAGGGTTGATAAGCTTGAGTATGATGCTGGTTTTTGTGTAATCAAAGACGAAGGTGTGGGTTATCTTGTTACTAAAACCCAAGACTTATCCCAAAACGATTTATTGTGTTGTCGTTTGGATTATGCTATTAATATATATTTTATTCAGCGAAAAAAGGAGGTCCTTTGACCATTTCCAATGTTATATTTAACCATAGAATATGAAAGGATCGTAGTTTAAGTATTTTCTTCATAGCATAAGAACCATAGTTTTTAAAACTGGGCCGGACTGGACCGGCTAGTTGAACCGGTTCAACTGGAAAATGACAGCTAGTCCGGTCCGGTTACGTGATTAACTCCGTTTGCAAGGTAACTTTGTCCTGACCCGGTTGAACTAGCATGTTTTAACAAAAACCAGTAAATTTATAAGAACCGGCCGGCTTATTAATGTGTGCCTTCAATTCCCGAGAGTCTTTCCATTTGTTCCTATTCTTCTTCTTATTAAGAACCGGCTGGCTCATTAATGTGCACCTTCAATTCCCGAGTCCGTCTATTCCAATTCTTCTTCTCCAAATGTATGCCTCAAAGTAATGTCTGCCTTCAATGCTGAGTCTCCATGTTTTCTTTCTTCTCCTCCCAATACAATAAAATTGGGTTGACTTTGATTTAAGAAATTAATTCATGTTTTCAATTAATGCATAAAAATGTTGACTACACCAAATTTCTAGAAATTTTTTGATATATTTTTTTTTGGATAAGCCTCTTGAAGTTAGATTGTTCTTGGATATTAACATGTCAGCTACCTTTTGAATCGAGATTACGATATTCTTTTGTATGCATACCCAAGCTATATCTCTCTTTTTTTTTGAATTTTTGTTACAGTCAGTTTGATTGCATAATTTCTTGAATTTTTCTGCTTGTAGCAGAGCTTTGGATTAATAAGAATTTTATAAAATACCCTATCTTGAGGAAATAGAGAGATAGCATTGAAAATTTTGATTGAAGAAATTCCTCAAATGTAGTTTTTAGGTTACCAGTATTAATTTCATATTTAATAATAATATTATAAAAATCTGGTTCGACCCATCAAGCCCACAGTTGAACCCATAAACCCAGGAACCCATACCTTGACCGATTCCCCGTCCGATCCGGTTTTAAAAACTATGATAAGAACAATCACTAGGTATAAGAAGGAACGGGGAGTTAATTTCCTTAATGATGTACTCCTTGATCCAAGCTATCCATAATGAACTTGCACCACTAATTAGTAACTAAAGAAATCTCATGGCACAAGCAATATTCCATGCAAGAAACTGTTTGAGGCCTATGGAGTACCAATTAACTTTTGTACATGTTGTTAATTGTTGATACGGTGGTTTGTATAAGTTATGTACCCATTCCCCGACTTAGATATTCGAGTTTTATACTTTTCATCCATTTTACGATTAATTACATATCATTTCACGTGGGGAGTCAAATGATGTGTTTGAGAATTCTAGGAATGAAGAAAAGATACTGTTGGGAGTTGTTTAATGTGTAGGGAACAGAAAGGAGATATGCGGAAAGATGAAGAAATAACTTGTTCGATGATTCTACGCTCGATACAGTAATTTTAAGAGGAATTTTCTCATATTCTCTTCATGCGAAATATAGAAGATAAGATATCATTGGAAAGCTTGTTGAGTCATGATTCCAACGCATTAAACGGATCACAAATCGGTGCAGAAATGAGGAAGTGATGGCTGAAGAAAAGAAACTGCGCGCAGAACAGGGCGACCGCGGTCTTAGGCAGTCTACAGAGAGGATCAGTGTAGAAGAGACTTAGACCGCGGTCCACTGAGCGTACTGGTGGGACCCATGACTTCCTATCCCACACTAACCAAACCAAGATTAGAGAAAGTGTAAGTGATCTATATATAGTGGTGTACCCCTCACAAGTTAAAAAGGAGAAAAAAAAAGGCAACAATTGCAAAACAAGAAGAAGGGGTCGTGCTAACAAGTCATAGAGTCGGGATCGAGAAATTCGATTTCACCACTATTTAGAGTTCATTATATCCCTTGTCTTCTTGTTTTCATGATTTGTCCTTTCTTCCAACTCTTATATTTTCTTCTATTATGTTAAAACCCCTAGATTCCTAGGGGGATCGATGTAACCTTTTCGATGTTTCAAGTAAAGTCTGTTTCTCTCATACGTATAATTCTGTCAAGGTACGCCTTCTAGGTATTACTTATGGAAATTTTGTACTTAATGCTTTCTGTTAGATTGGCCACCCACGAGATCGAACTTGAGACAGAGAGGAGTCTCGAGAGAGGAAATCGAAGTCATGCTAGAAATTGCATAATCTAGGTTAACTTATGCCGATAGGTGAGGCTATTTGTGCAAGCGCATCGAGAGATGGTGAGCACCCTAGATAGCCGATTAGGGTTGGATTAATTGACCTTTCAACATTAATCGCCTAGAGATAGAGTAGATTAATGTCTTTCGCTTAGGTACATTCGTATGACATCGAGAGGTGCGTACAATGGTAGTGGGGAAACCCTAGAACCCTAGGTTAATAACATGACAGAATTAATTGTGTGAGAGAAGAATTTTACTTAAAACTAGAATTGGTGAAGTTGTGAACCCTATGAACTATTTAATTCATTGATTTCTACTCTCTTACTTTCTACTTTAATTACTTGCATTCTATTCTGCTTATTCGATTGACTTGGCTTGGAATTAATTGTGCTGATTTTAGTGATTGGTAGGAGAATCCTCGTGGGAACTATACTCTATTCACTTTGTATTACTTGCTTGCGATACTTACACTTGTGTGCACTACTCTTGAAATTCGCAACATTGATCCATCTTTCCATTTCCAAAGGAAGGATCTACATTTTCTCTCAATAACTCGAATGAATTTCTTTGGTAAGAGAAAGGCCCTGCACTAAAAGTTAGTCAATGAGAGTATTGAATGAGCTAGGGCCTTCTTGCATAATTGAGTTTTTTGACTACCTAACCATCGATTCTTGAAGTAATTTTGTCAATAAATGGCTTATAATCTTTATCAGTTAGCCTTCTCGGGACAAGTGGAACACCCAAATATTGCACATGGAGACTACCATGCTTAAATTCATTCAACTGAATAATTATACCAATATGCTCCTGAGCTAGACCGACAGTGTATATCTTAGTCTGACTAGGATTGAGTTTAAGGCCAAACATCACATAGAACTCATTAAAGGATATCCATGAGAGCAGAACCCCTTCCGAAGATAAGCATGTCATCAGCAAAACCCAAGTGAGTTAAGCAGACTTTTGAGCAGAAAGGATGATAGGTTAATTTGCCTTCAGTTGTTGCATTTTTCAATAATTGTGAGAGGACTTCAATAGTTGTGACAAATAAATAGGGAGATAATGGATCCCCTTGCCTTACCCCATTTTGTCCTTTGAAGTAACCTTCAAAACTCCCATTCATTAAGATGACCTAACCCCTATGATACATGACTTAATCCAAGATAAGAACTGATGAGATATTTCAATGATATGCAAGATATTAATAATGAAATTTTGATTTATGGAGTTAAAAGCTTTTATGGTATCCGCATTTAACACATGGGGTTCATGCATGTTCTTTTATAGCCTTTAACAAGTTCATGAGTAAGCAATGTATTGTCACCTATGTTTCTTCCTTCTACAAATGCACATTGGTTGGGAGAAATGAATGTGGGCAAAATCATTTTCAATCTATCTAAAATGATTTTGGAGATACATTTGTAAATAACATTGCAACATGAAATTGGTCTAAAGTCACCTATTCTAGTGGGATGAGGGACCTTAGGAATTAATGAGACACTAGTACTAGTAGTACTACCCAAGAGTTTTGAGGTGTTGAAAAAGTGGAGTACATCTTGGGTAGCTCCAAGCCTACTATGTTTCAGGTGGTTTAGAAAAAGTGTATAATAAAACCATCAAGACCAGGGGCCTTTACTGTCCATGGCCCACAACACAACCTACACTTCCTCAGCTATAATAGGTTTAACCAAAAGGTTTTTGTGTTCTGAGCTGATCCTATAAGAAATGAGATTTTGTAGTTGATCTCTATCTCCTCCTATAACCAAAGGGTCAACAGTGCTTAAGAGAGAAGTGTAGTAACTCAAGGCCTCTTTAGTAATATCTTTGGAATCAGTGAGCCTTTGCCCATTTGAGGTAACAAAAAGTTTGATGGTGTTCTTGATATTTCAACACCTATTGAAACATGTGAGTACCATAAATTTTTTGAGACTGGTATGACACTACAATGCTCAGAGGGGATGTTCTACCCATAAATTAAAGAATCTAAATGGATATTTCTTTTGGGTGCCTTAGTAGAGAGAATGATGATATTTGGAGAATGATCAGAAATTAGAGGGCTAATAAATTCCACTGCAGAGTTCAGGAAATGTATTAGCCATGTACTATTGACGAGGACTCTATCTAGTTTCCTAGCTATATGACCATCAAGTTGCTTGTCAGTCCAAGTCTAAAAATGATCTATCCAAGGGTGATTATGTAGATTAGTGAAAAGAGCAAGTTTCTGAAGTTATTCATTCCGTGCATGGCACTTGAATCTCCATTACTAGCTTCATTTACAGCTCTAACCACATTGAAATCTCCAACAACTATCCACAGCTTATTACCAATAGTGGAGCAATTTTGTTATTGATGCGAGATGAAGTAAGATTTATTCTCACAATTTTGCTCCAATATGATGCAAAATTTGTTAATGAATTATGAGAAGTTGAATTCATATCCTCCGAGCGAGGGTGTTTGTGCCTTGTCCATTATATTTTTCTATAATTTTTTATTATCAACAAGTTTCTCTATTCATGCATAATAAAAATGTCGCATTAACATGTTACGTTAACGAAAATTTCAATGAGGTTAACTTTTGTGATCCTTAATGAGCAAAAAAATATCACGTGTCAATTGTAACTATTGTTGATGATCATTAACAGTTTAGAGAATTTTGTAAAACGTCGTAATTTTTCATGCTATAATATTGCAATTTTGTAATCCACAGTGTTGGGGTGAAAATCGATTGCAGGATTAAGAGAATTGAAGAGGAGGTAATTATATGTGGGGAGTGGCAAATATTTCGTTAAACGTTTCTTGAGTACATCATTTACCTATATAGAGTAGAAAGTAGCGGTTACAATGACAGGAAATACGGGGAGTGGTGTTGAGAGTGGGCCCCTATGCACGTTCTTGTCAACTACCACGGACTCTCATTCCTTGTAACGCACGCCGGCCTTTGGCAGGGACAGTAGTGGGCTATTCTGATGATCTGGGCTTGTGCCCGGGCCCGGGCCATGGGCCCCATCACACAGTAAACACAAAATGGGGTATAAGAAAGGAAAGGAAAGGAAACTAGTATATAACCGAAGACACCAAAATTTCCATTTGACCTCAGTGGAAAGACTAAATCATCTCTGCTCTAATCTACAGCAATGGATTCCATATCTTTTCCTTTCATGTTTCGAGCCATTCTAAGCAACTGGAATGTTGGGTTCGCCCAGGTTCACAAAGGCCTCGGCACGGATGATTCTAGCTGTTGCGACATCCCACGACACGAGATGGTC
>JAOYND010085568.1:0-10910 GCA_025802135.1 Lagerstroemia fauriei | reverse complement strand
TAATTGGAAAAGGAAAAACTATAATGCCACCTCCTCGTACTTTCAAGATAAGCCTGCTAAAAGAACAGGACAGGACAGGACAGGACAGGACAGTTTAGTTAGACCTCTTTGCGTGGAACCCAGTATATATCTTAAATCTAGTTAGACCTCATTGCAAGGAATCCGGTATAGATCTTTAAGTGTGGTGTCTGAGCTTCCACTGACCCATACAGCCGCTGTAAGCCTTTCTGCACAATATTGATGCAAGTCTAACAGCACTACCATAGAGGCAGCACACCATTGTGTTTTTTTTTTCCAATCTAAACTATGCATGTTTAATTTCCACCATCAAATACTATGTTTCTTAAGATTCATTTAGTTGTGCAAGTTTCTTATGGTAAAGAGTTCCTGCAGACACTAAACTAAAACAAAAACTTTCCAGATTCTGATATCTCCTTTCTCTTGCTAGTTACAGTAATTCCAAGACAGAATACACTCAAGTCCATGAAACCAACTCCTTGTACTTGCTAAAGCCAATATGAGACCAAAAATTGATTCTAACAGCATTCTACAAAAAAAGGAGCTTATATGCCACATCTACACAGTTCCCCTCCCAAAGATTTTCAATTGCAGGGAAAATTAATACAAACAACTCTGATGCTATGACCATCATGTTAACAAATCCACCTGCCCACATCCAGACATAAGCGAATCCAGCAACAAAATTCAATCTAATACATTCTTCTACACCATCAGAAAGAAAAGGTAAAAAGAATCAAATCCTAAGCACTTCTCTAAGGGCAACCTATATACTACCATACAGTCACCATGCCGCATATTTGCTTTCGACTCATATCTCCACCTCAATGAAATCAAAATCTAATATTCGCTTCTATGGCTGCCACTTGGTTAATCATGAAATATTTCACCACAAGCAATTAAACTGACATTAGCTACCAAAGTAAAAAGCACCCCTTCTTACCCGACCATATAAAAACAGACGGGCAGCATCCAGCTCAAAGACAAAGAGATCAAACTTACACAGAATCCGAGGAAACTCTGGCGCGCTTAGGGTGCAAATCTCGTCCATCCCAGTCCCCTATAGACATAGCCCCGGCATCCTCCGGCGGTGCAAGACTGGAGCCGGAGCACTCCCCTTTCACCCTTCCTGTCCGCGAGCTCCCGGATCCTAGCCACTCGACCCCGCTCTCCTCCACCTCGCCCACATTCTCCAAGTCCATGAAATCCATCGTACCCGACACACCCCCTCTCCTCTCGTTCGGAATATTAGAGGCAAGCAATCGTCCAACCCAGCAGCCCAAACGCAAAACCCTAAGCCGCGATACGGGTGCTATTTCCAATCTTCCGAACCCTAGTCCCGGATAGAGCAAAGAGGCAGCTGCAAGTCTAGTATCAGAGTCCTGGAGCACAACAATTGAAGAATCGGATCGATCGCGAACTTGGCTGCATTGTGATGATTTAAAGCTACGGATTCTTCAGGCAAACTGAACGGACATCGAGTATTGGGCAGCTTTCCCTTCTGGGTTATGGGAGAGGAGGGAGATCGGCTGTAATGGAGGGATAAAAATCTCTTCTTCCTCGCTTGTCCTTCCTCAGACAGAAGTCGTGCGAAACGTGAATGAATACGGTCAGCAGAGCAAAAGTACGTTTGTCTCCCCGCTTTTTTCTCCTCAAGTAAATTTTTGGTAGATTTTTTTGGGGGTAAATTAATTATCGGTTATTTTACATCAATTGCATATTTTTCACATTTTGTAAATCATTTTCCTAATATCTATCAATTTTTTGGTTAAATAATATATATCAATTTAACCCTCCGGCAAACCAATTCGAGTCATCTTCTTAATGATAATTGAATCCATATTTTTTTAATGTCAGGCAGAGCTCAATACTATTTCACACCTATTTCTCATGTGTGTCAATCTCTCTTAGAGGGGAAAAACAAAGAAAAAAAAAGTGATAATAACATTTCTAATTGCCAACAAAATAGAAAAAAAAAAGGCAAAGAAAGGAATTTTTTTATTTTTTATGAATACCCGATATATATATATATATATATAAATTCATATAATTTATGAAGTTTGGCAGATACTTTTCCTCGAGTTGGCCTTTGATTCCTCCTCCGCGAAGTAAACCTCAACAGCTTTCATTGTTTGCCCTTTGACTTTAAGCTTTCCATTGACTCCAAGAAAATTCTTCAAAAGACAGGTCTAGAAGATTCAATCAAGGGACGAAATTGAAAGAAGAATCAAATGACATATTTTATGAAAGCTAAATAAAATAATTTAATAAAAATATAGATAAAATCAGTGAATTTTATATAAGATCTTATAGATTTTCACGAGTTTCTGGAGGTAATCGCCCCTTACGCACTCCTAAGTCCATTTCGATGATCACCAAGATTCCAAATGGATTATATCAAATTAAAAAGAGCTTATTAAGGGGAGAATTGATGGTTTACCTTGGTGATGTGAACCTCGTCAATGGCGTGATGAAACTCAATATCAAGTATAATAAGAATCTCACTAATATGAGATGAAACCCGTATGCAACTAAGATCTTCAGGAACGTGTCACTGTCAAGCTCGAATGGTGGAATTGCGACCCAATACCTATATAAGTGTAAGAATCTTTGTGTAGTAAAGACGAATGCCAAAAATGACTCCGATAAGTACAAAGGTTTTAAAACAATTAAATAGAATAAGGACTCACTCTTATTGATCCATTATCTAAATGAATGAATACAATATATCCTTCAGACTCCTAAAATATATCATAACAGATATCTTAAAGATAAATATATTCTAAAAGAAATCTAAAGTACATTCATAGGAAATCTCAATATCTTTTAAAGATAACAAAAGATAATTTCTTAATTTTATTCAAATAATAACATAAATATGCAATCAGCTCATAAAAGCAAATATAATTTGCATCTTGTTACTTTTCTTGCCGCTTATAAGCTTCTATTTCCCCTATAGCTGATATTGACTTCCATTTTTTATATCCTTATGTTCTACATGTAGCATATATGCTTTTAAAACTTTTCTGTTGAGATCTTGTCATCAAATCATGACAAATATCAGTTGAATTTTTCGAGCTCGTGCCTTGATTCACATCACATGGTATCTTCCAACGTCAATCTCGATATTGGTGTTGGTTTCTAGATCTGTGGCATGGAAGGTCCCACACGAGAGGCATTGTTCGATCAAGACATAACTCGTCCGTTTTTATGCCTTGAAAGGCATGTCCAAAAAACGCAGTTGTTTCTCTTTGAATTTTGACAAGATTATCCATTGAGACGTGGCTCATATTTATGGAGTTTTTGACCAAAGGAATGAGGAGGAAATTCAGTCAGAGACAAAAGGTGGCGGTTCGGATTATTAAGGAAGAGAGCAAAGCTGCTCTTCGCTCAACACCACCGTGGCATCCTCTATTCACTATCACGGCACTGCAGGACAGTTCGTCACACTGTCTTGGCACCCGTATCTACTGCTATGATGCTATAGGGCAGAACAATCCTAAAGCTACTTGCTACCACGGTATCTGAATCGGCGCCATGGCAATCGTCGCTAAAATTCATTTCTTAAAATTTAAGAATTTTGGATATATTTCATTTTGGGTTTATTTAAGCGGAATATATATATCTCAAGATATGTGAGATATATTGTAGATTTTTCCTCACATTTCTTAGGATTTTAGGATTTTAAAGTCGATGTGAATGACGAGTAGTACCTATTGAGTGAGTGCATATTGCGTTTAGGTTTCATACTCAACTTCTGCTTTACTGACAGTGAAAATACTGGTTGAACCTCATCAACTCGTGCAGTACAGATTTAGTTGTTCAAAACCACGTATATTAAGTGTGTGATTTTCTTTTTCCTTTGCTTTCGCCGTTATCTTCATTATTACAAAACTCGATTGACACTTGGACATCGATCCAATTCTAACACTCTCATATAGTCTGATAAGGTATGCTCTCTAATGAAAAAAATTAAAAATATTAACCAGCAAGATTAGCTGTAAACCGTACTATAATAATATTAATCGATTGTTGCTTAAGAGCAAAATTATAAATTAAACGGAGGGGCGGGGGATTTAAGGCTCTAAAAGTACAATTATGCGTGTTTAGGGCTATGAGCCGTACGGATTGTTCAAAGCCGTTCGAAGCTAATTATAGCCATGCTTTTCACGTTCTTCGGGACTTAATTGGACAAAATTTGTCTAATTAAAGTACTTATTTTGTCGATCCTTATTAGCAGCATGTTCGGGAATGTTTTATATCACTATCAATTTCTCTATTTCGTGGGAAAGATATCTGAAAATTATGCGAAAGTGCTGTTTTTGAATTTCTCTTTTTCTTTATGATTATTACTTTTTTTTTCCAAATTCTTAGAAGATTATTCATGCTCGTAAACTCGATTGAACTCGAAAAAAATCCATTTAATAATTTTCCAGGATTCGTGGGGCTATTTTATGTGAAATGCATTGTTCCTTTTCGGAAATATGTATGAATTAGCGGACGAGGTGGTGGTGTGCATAGGAACCTGTCTGGCATGCCTAACGAGAAAGCCAACCTCTTTTCGCTGGTTTTATAATTATCAAAGAGCATGAAAAAGTCACGAATATGGACTGATTGAAATGGTTCATCAACTTCTTCATCTCAAGTAAGATCTGAAATTTCAGTATGTAAATAAAGAAAATTGTGATAGAGAACTTTACACAACATTAATAAGTCGATTTAATTCAAACTTGTTTCAGTTCAGATTCACCTAACTTTCTGATATCTGAAGGTGCTTCGTACACTGATGTAGTAGTTGAAATTTAGTTTCAAGGATTGTCCACTGTCGTTTCCACTTAGGATGGATTGAGAAAATCTATTCTGCGAACAAAATTTAATAAAAAAGTAATATAAATAATAAAAAATTAGATAAAATTAAACGAAATATATATAGTATCTTAAGAAATTTTTCTAGTTAAGGGGAGCGATTGCTTCTTGCATCCCCCTAAATCCATTCTTGCTTCAACTGGACATGCAATTAATAAAATATTTCTTCCTTATTACAACAGATATTAACTGGTTTAGAAATGGTTAGAGAAAAAATTTGAAGGAGTATAAGAAATTTCACTATTGAAAATTAAATTTGAACCTCTTGTCAAGTTTTTTTTTTTTTATAACCTAGGTATCAGAGCGCCTTCTGAACCCTACTAGCGATGGTTGCGACACCTTCTCATTGGGGCACACGCAGTAGCCCGCAAACCACATGTGCCGGGTAAGCCAAGCGAACATGACGGGTTTAAGAGGGCTGAAAAGAGGAAACGCTCATGAGGGATTTGAACTCAGAAGCTCTTGGAAGAACTCCCAAATCCCCACCACTAGAGCTGCTCTCTCGTGGGCAACCTCTTGTCAAGTTGATAGCGTTCGATATCGTTCACTTCTATCGGTGAGTGCTCTATATTCCTTGAGTTTCACCCAATATCGTATTTATTTTTAACCTGTACCAGACTATAATTGAAATTAAATGGATAAAAAAATTGGGAAATGAGAAGTTTTACAAATAAAAATTAAATTTAAAACCTTTAAACTTCAGAGTTGAAAATATTGTAACTGCTCTAGGTTCTGTTTCCCCGATTTATTTATTTTTTTCCCATTAAATACTTTCGCATGGACTCTGATGGTTTCTTCTTTTAGCTGGACATTACTAATTTCGTTAAGTGTGATAATTAAGCGTGTTTAGGGCATACGGTAACAAATTAGTAGGGGCAGACCACACGGTCAACGGTTTCCTTGTAAGCGGCAGGCGGGTCCCACTGATCCCGTCAGTGGAAATCCACTGCCGTGGGGGCAAGCATACGGTTAGTCTAGGCAATGGTGGCCGACCGTTGACTCTTTTTTCCTCTACCAAACCGCATTAATTCCCGGCTTTTAAAATTAATTTTAATAATATGAAAACATTAATTTAAGAGAAAAAGCGGACGACCATGAGGTTCCGTATTTACTACTAACGTCAGTAATTTAATGATTTAAAATTTATTTTTAACTAATTTAATGACATGGAGATTTCAAGTTTTAAGTTTTCCTCATAATAAAATTATTGTAAGAGACTCTCAAATTTGAGTTTTAAAAGACACCGAGTTTTTGGATTATACTATGCTGGTGGTGGTACTATGTTGAAGGGATCAGTGTTCATATTGATTATTCAATTCATCTGATATGCTCATGGTTAAACACGAAAACACGAATATTATGTAAGAAGGTGACTGAATCGCTACTACTACTAACATCATTTTTATTAAAAAAATATAGAGTTTAGGTTGGAGTTAAATTAGTATATTAAGATGTAAAATATTTTCAATTATGATATTTTCTTCATTTATAAAATTTAAATCTAATACGAGATATCAAAATATTTCAACAAATTATTTAATATTCAAAAATTAATTTTATAAAAAATAAAAAATAAATAACACGAAATAAAAAAATTAGAATGAAAATAGAAAAGTACGGACAGATTTTACCCAAAACTAAACTTTTCTCTGTATTTAAGCTGCTAATTTCTACTAACTTATGATTTAGTCCAAACAAGGAAGAAATCTTAGATTGTCCTATCTCACGATAACGTGATGAGAAAGAATCAATCAAATTAATTTGATTAGTATTAATTATGGTAACTGTCCGGATGATTAACACCAATTTACTCGTTTATCATATTTTAATTGGTGCTTTTTCACGCTACGTGACGAAATAGGATAGCTTAAGAATTTCAACATCTAAATCAGCTTTTATGCTATACACAAACGGTGATATTTCAATCTCTCTTGGAGTCAACGTCCTGGTCAACGTCATCTCTAACTGCTCGAAGCAATTAGAACAGAACGTACAACCTCTCTGAATTTTTCACCGGGAGCAATCAGTTCCGTTTACTGTTGAAGGTTCGCATGATTTTTATCATACATTGCATTATCTCAATCAACCACTGATCTCAATCAACCACTGAGAAGTTCTTGTCAAAACTGCTCGGTTATTCGATAGTTTTATCCTAGTGGACAGTCTGAATCGAAAGACCGAGCTCTAGAGAAATCTAATAGACTCGACATAGTTTCAACGATCTAGCACGACGACAGGGTTCGGAACTAATAGAGATCTCGCTGGCCGCTTTCGAATTTACCGATCACCAATCCGAACCGGATTCATTTCCATGCATGGATCGTCACTAATGATATCCACTATGTAAAAGTTGACTCAACTGCTCGAGGAGTTTAGATGTAACGGTCACTTGTAATAATCCCCACGATTTCAGCAAAAAATAGTATGACTAATAATAATAAATAATCACAAAGTTGACAGCCCTATTTGAAAAATAAAAATATAAATTCAAAAGATATAAGAATCGGGTTGGGAATTGGTATTAATGTACGAGAGTAGAGCGAACGATAATTAACGGTAATGATGGGCCCAAGCCCATGGCCCATGGTTTGGCCCAGTCCGCAGCAAACCTGAGAGGCCCGGCGTGCGCTAGAAGCTAGGGATGACGCAGTCAACTGATCTCGGGAGTGCAACTACCCGCTTGCACCACTAATTCCATCACTATAAATAGACCTCTTGTACAACGGAAAAAAAAGGGGCTGGTGACCTATTAATACATATTTCTCTCTTCATCTATTCGATCTCGTTTCCACAACATCAGTAAGATGCACGGAATATTCTAGGAGAAATATTTGCAAACATTATGAAGATCTGTGAATGTTGTTTCATTGTTTAAGTAAAAATTCTTAAAATCTCATCGTTAATACGATATGATATATTATTTATATATATTTTCTTCGATTTTCTCCACGATATCCTGTACATATTCAATATATTTTACGAATTCATAGTCTTTTTTTTTTATCGTGTAAGCTCACATATCATAAAACTCGAGTATAACACTCGTGGTCAGCTAAAGCCTATGAATAAGAGAAAAATACTCACCTTGTGGCCAATTTATCCCTAGAACAGAGAGAAAATTTGTCTCGTGGTCAGTTGTCCCATTCTCCCGAGTCTGGAAAAAAAATATCTATCTCGAGGTTAGTTGTCAATGACGGATATTTTTGGACATGCGACAAGTATAGGACACATTGCCACGTGGGGTATGTTAAAGAATAAATCTCACTTCGATTGGAATAATGAATAAACATGAGTTTACAAGAGAACTGCGTACAATTATCAAATAATTTAGATATTGGATGGAAATGAGTTCGGTACTTTGTGAACTTGAATGAAAGATTTTACACTTTTAAATTTTAATCTATTTTTTTAAAAGAAATTTCTAAAAATACGAGGAATATTTTTCCAAGATGTCATTCGAAAGAATTTCCATAAAGGTTTGCCAATTAAGTCCAACCATTCGCATGTTGTTAGACAATATTCAAAAGCGTACATAAGACATGGAATGTGTCAGCCCATGAATGATTAATGGTTCCCAGCCTGCGAAATATTTTAGTATGTAATATATAATGAGTTCGTTATATAAATCTCTCTCATATAGTGGTGATACGTGTAAAGTTTTCCTAATTTTTTAGAGTCAATTTCACATGTATCAAAACCTGAATAATAATTTATACAATGAATTCGTTATATATTACATATCAATGATCATTTTGATAGCATGTACTGGGAATTTCAAATAGGGACACAATCTTTATTGTGTAATTTGGTTATTATTTGGATCCGTTATAAGAATTTCTCATGAAATCTCTATTGCCTTTTCATACGTAATAAAATTACATATTCATCACAATTCGTAATGAGAATAAGAGGTTACTTTATATAATTTAAATTAACTTCTTAAAATTTCAATCTTGTCCAATTTTTAATATTAATTTCTAATTTAATAAAAAAATTGAAATTTTTATTCCTTTGTGATATATAAAATGCAATTTTCTTTTTATAAAATCTTTTCCTTTTATAGACTTATGGCTTGTTTGATAGTCCAGAACGGGCAATGCTATACATGGACCATGACCAGTCCATTTCTATTTTTAACCTAAAAGCATGAGGGTATTTTTTTTTATCCCCGCGTTTCGCGCTCTACCCAGGGATGACATTTCTATTTCTTAACCATCCCTAAAAACATGGAGGCTGTTATTACTATAAAAAAGGATGATTGACTCGATGGAGGGCAGCAGCCTGCGAAACACAACCTAATCAAAGTTAGAAGGGAAAGAGAATGAACCGCAAAAGTAGAGAGCAACAAGCCCGGACTAATCAATTCAGTTCGAGTCCGGAAAGTCCACTAAGGAATCAATCAACGATAAATTACATATTGCAACGACTCCGACGAAGAAGAAGGAGGTCGACTCCGCCCATTGGAGACACCATCGATGAGGTCCTCATTCTCCGGTTTGGCAGGGCCTCCTCCGATGCCGGCTGTCTACAGCTGGATGACACCCTCACGAAATCGGCGAGGGAAGTTTCTAAGTTGGCCACCGTGGCTCTGGTGGATATAGACTTGGAGGACGTTCAAGTCTACCTTTCGCCTTGGTTAGGTGTTTCTCTTCTCCGTCAATTGCTGGTAGGGTGGGTATCTTGGCCGACAACATGAAGATCGAGATGAGCCCGGCTTATGAATAACACGTGAGGACAAAGGTAAATGGTCTCACTTTTAAAATTTTAAAAAATGCCCTTGATAAATAACCCAATAAAAATGATAAATGGGTGAAATAATAAAGTCACTTTTAAAACTACTTGCCACTCGACCCGTGCTATGCACAGTAAGCACCATCAAACATTTAAGTGAATAGGAAACTTAGTGATTTGTATTAAATAAGTTAATAGAGAAAGTATAATGTCATAAATAACCTTAGAAAGAGGTGATATGTTAATTTTGGTTGGAGGGCATTTTAGGAAAGGTAAAAAGACACCAAAATTGTGGCTGGTGACTTAAAATAATAGAGATAACCATTACTAACTACTCTCTAATTTTATTTTTTAATTGTATATTTTATTTTTTATTCATGAAAATCGTAAATATGAGAACATATGTAAAATAAAAAGTATGATTTAATAATTAACTATATATTTACCAATTCCGTGCGTAATATGCCCTATTTACATGCTATAGTGTCAAGCTCCACTATTTCCCTTTTCTCGTTTATATTTTTATTTTCAAAAATACTCACCAACTTTAATATTTTTTTCCATTTACGTTAATATTTTCCTCCATCTCTTTCTCAGTGGACTTTTTTTAGTCGAAAATTTTTATATATGAGAGGTGAAAGAAGGATATAAAACTTCAAGGCTTTGTCTACTTATATAGTATTGTTTTAACTAAATTCTCAACGTTTTTATTGTTTTTAGGTAAGAGGATGAAATATCTAAAAGAGAGCATAGTCTCATAAAAATATCAATATTATAAAATGATTGCAATCTCAACCTGGTAATTTTTTTACTAATCATAGTTTTTCTTTTATTGGATTTATTAACAAAATAATTTTATAATTATTTATAAATAAAGTGCATTGAATATAGATTCCTTTCATGCTTCATATGACTAGTATAGATAGTATCGCACAGGCTTGTGCACTTATCTTTCTATTACAACTTACATAATTTAAAGTAAAAATTTATATATGACATTTTTATTTTAAAAAACTCTTTATGATTAGATGGTAAGGAATGAACAAGCAAAACTTGGAATTTTAGGTTCAATGATTAGCCTTTGTACTGCTCTACTATTAAAAGGGATGATTTATATAGAATATCAAGTCTCCTTCATCAAGAACTTAAAAAACGAGTTGAACAACTACAGGAGGAGCTCAAGTGGCCAAAGGGAAAATCAAGTGCTCATCAATCGAGGGGGAGGCATACTTCACTCTAGGCAAGTATTTTATTTGTCTCTAGTTTTTTCATGCATTATATTATTTTGGATACAA
>JAOYND010085461.1:0-10911 GCA_025802135.1 Lagerstroemia fauriei | reverse complement strand
GAGGGTTTGGGTCTGTCATCATAACCGCCCCGCCTCGCCCCGTCCCGTGCCACTATATTATATAATTTAATTACATAATTTTAAATTCAATTTTATTTAATTTATAAATATTTTATCTTAATAAATTGAATAATAAGCACTTTATTTAGTTAAAATTATGTAAAATTTACACTTATTTAACCAAATTATCATAAATATATAAATTTTTACTCTATTTAAAATATATTTTATGTAATATTAAAATATTTTTAATTAAACGGGTCGACCCGTGCCCCGCCCCGGCCCATTGCCATCTTCTCTATGTCGAACGCAGCACAATGGTAAATGTTGATATCCCACTATTACCTGCTGCTCATTGGCCATATCCAATTCAAATTAATTTTGATTGGTCAATATAAATTTCTAATAAACATATAATACACGCTGAATATGATCCCTCATATGTGTGTGGAAGAAAGCTGAGAGAGAAGGCTAAGCCGGGCCTAGGCCTGGGCCGTCGAGACTAATCCGGTTAGGATATGTTATTCTTGCATGAATGGGCCCGGAGATTTCACCCATTTCTACTTGGATAGGCTATGAACCTCATCACGTGACGTCAAAAAAATACTGATAAAATTATAGCGAAAGAGTAAATGGGTATTAATCATGCGAGCGTCTCTGAGCTCATTTGGAGAATATTTATTAATATTTTTTTCACTGTGCAATTTTGAGATAAGATCATTTAAGATTTTCTTCCTACCAGTATATAACTCGATAAGGGGAAGAGAGAGGAAGGGAAGCAAATGGAAGGGATGGAAAAATTAGGGAAAAAATGGATGAGAAGATGTAACCTTATTCGATTATGATTAATAAAGGAAAAGAGATGGGAATGGAATTTTTAACATTATCCAAATTTATCTATTTATAATATGCATCTATTTTATAAAATCATCCAGATTAAATGTAAAATAATAATTTTAATAATTTTTCTTTCACTCATATCTACAATTATAACAACAAAAATATTTCATTAACTGCTTAAATTCCTCATCTCACTCCATATCAATATCTACAATTTCAGCAGTAAAATTTGTCACATTTTTGAATGAATGGTTTGAAATTATAATCTTGAAAACGGAAAAATTGACATAGTATAATAATGGCAACACGCATTTCAAATGAATTAAATTGCAACACGTTAGAATAATTAATCTAATTATACATGTTCATATCAGTATTTCACATTTATTTATTTTTTCTTTCCGTGCGTAGCACGGATCTGTGTCTAGTGTTAGCAAAGGGAAGGGAAGGGAAGGGAACAAAAGTGAATTGGTTGAGGTGGTAGGGTGTCTCTTTCCTTTCAATTAGATCTCGGGTCCGAGTATTGTGAGTGGATAAAATTCACTCTGAGTGACTTTTACCCCCTAGTGGGTCTACCTGACTTGAACTGAATTTAGATCTGTTGGACTTTTGGATATAAGTGATGTACAGATAAAAAAAAAAAGGAAAGGGAAGGAAAGGTTGGTTCTTTGCCAAAAAAGAACTAGAAAGAAAAAACAAAAATGGTTACTCTTTTAGTAGAATGTAAACCCGACCATATGTCTGAAGGTTCAACGTGATGCTTTACATTGCTCCACTACGTCCAAGAACCTCCATTAGCAATCCTAAGTCAAGTCTACTGATTGATCGTAGGACAGACGAATTAATGCATGCATTATTGTGCCCTAGAATTGCCAACTACGAGTGTTAAATTTCACATTAATCATAAAAAAATAATAATATTAAATTTAATAAGAAAATTGGATACCACTATTTAATAAATTAGACTTCCCGTTAGAAATGAACTCTGTTTATTATAATGCCCACTAACACTAATATAACTTATGAGCGCCATGACTACGACAACTTCTAGCGCAAACTCGGAAACATCTCAGGTAGTCTACACATTGACCTAAGTCCCGATCTGTATCCAACGGTCTTCTCTAGGTTCAGTCGCCGACTTCGTCAACGGTCCGCTCACAATATATTTCACATGGTATCAGGGTGGATTAAACCCCTAACACGTTGTGCGTGAGAGAGATGTTGAATCTCATATAAATCATATGAGAAGAATAATTCTACGTTTATAAGAGAATTATGTACTATCACCTTATATCTTAAACTTTTGGGAAAAATGGGTATAATCAGCCCAAATCTATTAATAATAATATATGTGTCTTAATTATGACAGTCTGACATAAGTCCGGGCCAAATTGACGGGCCTTTCCGCAGTAGTCTGTTGGGGGCGCAATTAACAAGTTTTTCCCGACTGTCTGCTCACAACATGATTCAACAAGGAGAAAACCCTAATCAAATTAAAATTGGCGATGCTCTCTAGCCATGGAAATCCATGGCACAAGAATAATCTCAATCTCTTGGTAATTGCAAGCCAGATCAGTCAATGGGGCGGCTGAGACCATATGCATACGTTTCCACTCGATTCACATCACGTATTTAAAAGGTTGTTCATACAATACAGAACAAGCAATCCATGTTCAAACTCGACGGTCTACTCATCTTTCAAAATAGTTCAAAAGTTAAAATTCATAAAAGATAATTTCAAATATATGTTTTCAAAATAATAAATCAAATTTAAAAATGATAAAAGGTAATTTCCAGTTTTGTTTTATTTTTTCGGATTTTCTTTTTAATTTTTCAACATGGCGGTATATAACTCTTAACATCTACCCTTATATAACGATAAGGCGTACTCTTGTTATGTGCCTTAGTACCCGTTCATAACAATTGTTTAAGAGCCAAACATTTTTGTTTTATAATCAGTCGAGGGGAACAACTGATCATGATGGACTTTCTCTTCCATAGTCGGGTTTATCCATTCCCGGGACCCCTCAATAACTACCCGCTAGTCGAAAATATATTTTTCTTCCATGCTCAAATTTAATGACAACAACTTCAAACTTCGTGCTAACAATCATGCAATGACCAGCTCTAATACCTTATAAAGATATATTGTTCTAAAACATCAAGTTTGCCAATGTATAGATATAACACTAACAACTAAAACATAATGTTAATAAGAAACATAAATCAAATCATCTTACCACTAAAATCAGTAGTCATCTAACAGTCCAAAACTCACTTTATTATGATTCAGTGAGGTCGATATCTCATATTCAAATCCCTCCTATACATCTGTCAAAAACATTTGATAGAAGTGCGTTTTCTGACGTGGGCATTGACGGATGTCAATTTCTTGGGCTATACTGGATTTTTGGTTAGATTCTTCGTCGATGGGGCTAGTACTGAGCATCGGTTGTTTAATTTGTCTGATATATTTGCGATTGAACACGAAATCTTGAAATATCGTAGTAGGGTGATTAGATCGCCACCAGTACTACCATACTTTCCTACCTTTCAAAATCAAATCATCTAATTAACTATCTAAAAACCAATGCGAGGTAAATGGTTCTAATATATATTAACTTATACGTATAATTGCATACATACATATAAATTTATATAGGGAGAATGACAGCAGATGTCCTATAACTTTATCATTTTTGACAATTGAGTCTTATAACTTTGAAAGTTGCTAATTCAGTCATATAACATCAGTTCCGTTAACCTTTAAGTCCGATTTGTCACTGTTCTTCTGTTAACAGAATAGTGAATGGCGTGAATGCCACTTCAGCAAAATAGTAACGGTTCGGACTTAAAGTTTAACAGAACTAATGTTATAGGACTAAATTAGTCACTTTCAAAGTTATGGGACTCAATTGTCAAAAATGATAAAATTATAGTATTCCTGTTATAATTATCCATATATATATATATATGTATTATATGAGGCAAAACTGGACAGAGATACGTTGAAGGTAAAGATGAGATACATGACACCATCCTCGTTGACTCAGGTTCGCAGCTTCAACCGCGGCGTGAACTTAGAGAGATTGTTAGGGTTAGAAGAGCAGAGCAGGGGAGACCAGGAGGGGGACAAAAGGCACGTAATTATGGAAGAAAGAAGAAAAGCGAGGGACAGGGATCAGACAGATTGTTGTTCCTGAATTGTTCTTTTCTCATTTACTCCATCATTATATTGTATATCTATATATATATATATTATATTATTATATTATATTATATGTGTTGAATAATGTATGGTGAGCGGGTCCGTTGGCAAAGTTGGCCACTGGTTTAGAGGAGACTGTCAGAAATCTTCATGGTTAGTCGCTCTGATATTATATTATTGTTAGTAAGCATTTATAAGAGGTCGAGCTCCACCAAAAAACCTAAGCCGTTAGGTGGTGGCACAATTTCTCTTATAAATCTATTATTTTTTCTTAATTTAATCGAGGTGGGATCTAATAATACGAAAACGTCCCGGATTTTGTTGTTTTTTCTTTTTCCTATCCACTCATATTAAAATTCGTATCACGTATCTTCTCCTTAAACAAGGTCTCGGGTTCGAGTATTGTGAATGGAGAGAATTCATATTCAGAGAGTTTTACCCCTAGTGGACCCTCCCGACTAAAATTGGATTAATCAGGACCCGTTAAACTTCTAGATACAAGTGATTGAGAAGAAATATTCATATCACATAATTAACAAAACATATATTTTACAACTTCCTTAAACCTAAGGGTAAAAAATAATTTCTCAATGCCCAAATTCTTTTCATTCCATAACTATGATATCATCAATAAAAATTATTTTAACCGCTCAAATTCTCTTCTTTCACACTATAACTACGGCATCGAAGATAAAAATTTTTATTTTAATCGTCAAAATTCTTCTCTCACTCTATAACTGCACAGCCAAAAAATTTAGTTTTTCAAATCTTTTTTTCAAGAATACTCTTCCTACTATTTTGTTTTTATTTGCTTTTATTTTTTCTTGGGAAACAGGAGTATTACTCCAGTATATATATTTTAACAAAAATAATGTCATATCTTTTTTTATTTTGAAGTCGAACTGACTGCTAAACTTGATTTCTCGCTGCATTTTTTTGTACTTATAAAAGTGATTCATAAATAAAAAGAAATGAACAAATTTGAGTTTCTCTCCTAAACACTCCCCTGTTATTAGCATTTTAATGCATTCCCTAATGATTTCTCCCCTTATTTTATCAATATATAAAAGGAGGGAAGCAGTAGTGGTTACCAGGTCATCCCGTCATATAATATTTGAACTTTTGTATTCAATCGCGAATATATGAGACGAACTGAATAATCAACTCTTGGTATTGATCCCATCAGCATAGCACCACCGGTCCACCAAAGACTAGGCATAGTTTTAAGAAGCTTTCATCCTCCAAGCACATACATAACAGTTTTACATAATATTTTAGACATATGTGTAGAATGGATCCAAGACTGGGACAATCAGACTGACTAAACCGTATCGAAGTGAGATTTGAACTACTGCACTACCACCCTCCAAGGATGGATTTAGGGGGAGGTGCCGGGGGGCGATCGCCCCCCTGAACTCGAGAAAATCCATGAGATTCAATACAAATTTTAATTGATCTTGTCCAAGTTTTATTGAACTATATATAGTTCGACCCCTGGATTTTTCACGTTACTTTCCTATAGAGTTTCGCCTCCTGAGTAAGTTTTCTGAATTCGTACCTGCCGCCTTCGGTGGTATTTCTTCATTGTATATACGTGATAGCTTCTGTAGTAGAACTGATAAATAATAGCAAATTTTAATTTTACAGTGTTTGTATAATCGGCTTTTTCTCTTATAAATATCATTTATGGATTGATTCAATAGTTTAAACGATGAATTTTAAAGAAATTAGGATGATTGAAAGGGGGAAGGAAGCGTGGCATTAATGGTGCCAAGCTTCAAGACATGAGATGGGAGAATAAAGGAGACCAGTCAAGGCAGGTAGGGGGGCCAAGCTACTGTTACTGATAGCAGAGGAAGGGAAGGAAGATTGAGGATTAGTCACAGTCTCTGTCACTTTGGATGGGAAGAGAATAGAATTACACTGACAAACAAGACAGACATACAGAGAGAGAGAGAACTCAATGAAAATTTATCTTTATCAGTTAAAATGAAAGGAAGGTAACAATAGTGGCAATCCAACCATCTCAATTATGTAACATTCAGATTCTCGTGTTTAGCCACCAATATATCATATGAATTGAATAACCAATACTAAAACTGGCTTTGTCAGCTTTGTCGGGACAGTTCCAAGCCTTTATAGAGAGAGAAAATTCAACGAAAGTTAATTGAGACAGTTCGGAGCCCTTTTTCTCGTTAAATATGATTTAGGTTCGAGTCTTATAAATGAATAAGATCTATGATCGTGAGTGCTTTGTCTCTTCGTGGACCGGTTTCTCGGACCTGAGCTCGTCAGTCTCTATTGGATTCGTGAATATTGGGTGGTGAGAGATAATTAACAGTACCATGGTGCTGGCGCTGTCCCTCCCATTGAATGCAGTAGGGCACATTTTGAATTTGAGATGATCCAACCGTGGAGCCATCCCAAATCCCCGAGAGATTATTTCATGCTCCCATGGCCCTCGTCCCAACCCGGGCAGGGACGGATCAGATAGGGCCAGTAAAACTACATAGAGAGCGAGATGGTAGATTACACAACGGTTTATTATGTAAATCTTTCTAAGATATTGACACATGTGAACTTCTCACAGTTTTCGCGATCAGTGATTTATAGAACGAATTCATTATATTTTTTTACTCACAGAATATTTACTCAAGACTTTCCTCCTACAGTAGATGCATGGTTTCTCATAAATAAAATGCGTTTCTATGCAGACTTTCCTCCGCTTTGTCTTGAGGTTTTAAGCTAAGAAAGGGAAGAAGAAGAAGAAGAAGAAGGGATCAGATGCTTTTCTTTTGGGTTTGATTCAATTCATACATATTTGGCAAAAAAAAAGTGGACATAAATACATATACATACATACATTTATATATGTATATATATATATAGAGGTAGGGTTTGACGTTGAAAATGCATGCAAGGGAAGACAGAGAGGAGATATTTTTTTCCTTTTTTTGCATATAGGAAAATTAAATGATAGTTTTTGTGTAATATTATAAACCAGTAAAATTCAATCATTTTACGATTTCTCTTATAAAACTTTAAAAAAAAATTTAAAAATAATTAAATTTTATTAGTTTATAATATTGTATGATTAGGAGAAATTTCTTGACAGAGAGTAAGGAGACTGACGAAGCATTTAGGGCAGAACCATCATTGCAAATGTACGGCATCGGTGGCATGCATTGTCTCCTGACTACACAGATATACATCGTTGAAATGAGTGAATGAACTCGTTTAACGAGAGATAATTAGGAGTGATGCAGTTTTTTTTAACTCGTATATTTTATTATGAATTATTTGATTAAATTATTAATATATTTTAGTAAAATAATTGGATTATAAAAGCTTCCGAATAAATGGGATGAAATAACATTGAGTAAAGGTTATGGTGCAATTTTACTCTTTTTGTAAAGTAGCATGTAAAGCTTCACAAGGGTGGGATATAATTACTTACAAAAAAAATAGGTTACGGTGCAATGGGTTATAGTCGATTTTTTTGGTCTGAACCACTAATATTCATAAATTCAACTTGGTCTGAATGCAAAATTTTCACCTAGGCTTATAAAAGGTTCGACATATTCCATCTAAAAGCCTAAACTGTTAGATAGCGATATTCAATTCTCTTATAAATCAAAGTTCTTCTTCAATCCAGTTGATATGAGATTTTTTTTATGTACAAATGATGCATATAGACCTAAAGGGGATAGAAGGTAGAATGGGCACGAGAAGTTTCATGGCTGAGATCGAACCTAGAACCTCTAGGTCACAGGACGAGAACAGTATCAACTGTACCAAGTTTTCTTTCTCGTCAATGTGTGATTTGACTCTCAACACTCGCCCTTACGTGACAAAGTGTGTTCACACTTAAAACGTACCCTTAAACACCCGCTCTCAACAATTGACTTCGAGCCGAACATTGTTCTTCCGGCCTTAGTACCATGTGCTCCACACTCGAGCTTGGTATAGTTTGAGCCCACATGATAACCCGCCCTGATATCATAATTTAAAATATCCGTATGACCTACAGGAGTTTTGACAGCTAAAAGTTTAAGCTAATAAATGGCGGTACATAATTTTCTTATATGAAATTTCATAGTCTTGGCCCATTAGCGGTAAAGTTCTTTCAAGGTGAAATCTCTCTATTCAAAATATTCGAACCCGAGTTCTTACTTAAAAAGGGAAGATGCGTCATACCACCTCAATAAAACCACTTTGATTGATATTATACCCGATTTGACGCTGAGGGTTTTGGTTCGATTTTTTATCGGTGAAACTTTTCATATAATTATATTTTCCCTTTCCTATTTTCTCTTCTTATAATATGTGAACTCGGATCACATATATTAAACCCTAATGCCTATACATAAAGCCCTAGAACCCACTTCCCTGTCTCATTTAATTCATTCCCCCAAATTTTTCTGTGCTTCTCATATCTCCTCTCCCGAAGATCGTTCGCTTTGGATTTTGAGTTCTTCAGCATGACATTACTGTCGACACTGCGCGAGCCCATTCAATGACTTTCTCTCTCTCTCTCTCTACCTCTCTGCAACCTCTCCATAGAGAGAGAGAGAGAGATCGAGACTTTAAGCTTCTTACCAACCCATTGATCCTTTCCTTGCTAGGGTTTTCTTTGTCTCTCTCATTAAAGTTGTCTTCTTCTCTCTAATCTTTGTATTAATTGGTTTGGGACATTGTCTTCTCTCTGTCTCTCGGCCTAACAATCTCACTTTCAATCATATCACTCCCTCCACAGCTATTATTCCAAGTCACATACCTTAGTTTCTGGAGTCAATGTTTGTAGCTAGGGCTACATCGCATGCCCTAGCAAGGAAAATCGACGAGCGATGACAACGTAATAGAAAACGTGAATAATCGTTCGTGCGAGTACAGCGTATCGATCATTGTAGACCTAGCTAGGGTTCCACAAGAATATTAGTTAGCAACACACGACGTGTTGACGATTTAAATGATCTAATTCAAGAGAAACAAAGCAAAACCTACCTATATCAGAACATCGAGTGATTTGTACTGAATTCGCAAAAAACCTCAGATACTGAAGCCCGTGTCCAGCATAGATGGATGTGTGTGATTGTGTCCCGTTTCCAGCTCGTATGTAAATTATATAGCCGTACGACGATTTTACATTTGTCGTGTTTCCATGTCAATCGATATAGTTTTAGGCGACATCATGCCTGGTCCCGCCACTAGTACGGACCATTATTGGTATTAACCTTGTAATTTTAGTTTGAAACTTAAGATAGCTAGGGTTCATGCATAAACTAAACCATATATAGGCTACATCGACTTTCTACATCCAATCGGAACATTGATCGAGTTAGAAACTATGAGATTTTACATTTATCATATCCTTTTTCCCTCTAATCCCCTACTTTTTTTTCCTATCTATACCGTTGCTATATATCTAGAATTCCGATGGGTTCTTACTAATTTAGTACAAGTCAAGTCAGTCCACAAAAAGATAAAAAAATTTCAGCATGAATTTTTGTATGGGAAAATAACACTGGAAGTCTTATATATTTATCATTTTTTGCAATTGAGTTCTATAGCTTTGAAAATGACTAATTCAGTCCTATAAGATTAATTTTGTTGCACTTTCAGTCTGATTTGTCATTGTTCCATTAACGGAATTGTTGACGACGTGAATTCCACGTCAGCAAAATAGTAACGGTTCGGACTTAAAGGTTAACGGAACTAATCTTATAGGATTGAAATAGCTATTTTCAAAATTATAGAACTCAATTGCCAAAAATGATAAACATGTAAGACTTCTGCTATAATTATCTCATTGTTCTATTTATAAGGACTCTTTAACTTCTTATCTCCTAGTTGTTACTAGGCCAATGCACTAAATAAATATAGTATTCGAAAACAATAATAGTCGCCCACACGTGTAGAATAAGATCTTAGTGGGACATTGGTAAATAAAATTCCTAGACATGCTAAATTACTTAAAAATAATTCGCTATTCACGCCAAGATATACGCAAATCTTAGGCATTCTCTATATTTTTAATCAAATTACAAAGAAAATTCATAAATCTAATAGAAAAGGAAGGAAGAAATGAAAAAAAAGAAGGATTTGAATTAGGAATTTCTTATCTTAAATTAAGAGTAATTTCATTATACCAAATTCTCGGATTTGGGGAGGAAAATTTCTGCTAATTATGAGCAATGATTAAAATTGTATCCAAAATCTCTTTTTCAGTCAAAAAAATATCACTGTACTAAACTCTCATGCTAAAATTTATTATGCGAAATAAATTAAAGCTATACCAACTTGCTAGATTAGTTATAATCATCACACGTTTGCAAGTAAATAAATTTATTGATGGGGCTCATCCGACTTGAATTAAATTAGTGAGTGTTCGTTAGACTTCTGAATACCATTATTACGTACCCAAAAAAGATCTATCGGTCAACAATATATAATTGGCACGTAGCAATCAAAGGTATGTATCAGAAGTTCACCTTCCCACTCCGAGCATCAATGCAACACTCGATTACACAATTTCTACTGAATTTGAGGCTCAAAAACAGCATACGAACGTTAACATGATCGGTGATCATCGCAAATGCTCGTGCCAATTCTGGAAATTGAAACCCTCTAGTTAATATAATGAAGCAAAAGATTCAAATTAACCCAGTTATTCTACTGATCGATCGAATTCGGAAGAGATCAGAATCTGGCAAAACTTTCCCCCCCTTTTCTTCTCGGGAGAGTTGGGAGCCCACTAGTTAAGAGATGGATCGATGATGTTCAGGCCACGATCGTCGGCCCTAGCCGTGTGGTGAAACTGACCCCCGAGGCTAGCTGACACATTCATCACCAGGAGGCTGCTC